>JBBMOL010001451.1:0-38925 GCA_037954665.1 Laguncularia racemosa | reverse complement strand
TAAAGGGGGTTTTTGGCCCGAATGGGGAAAACTTCGAAAAAAGGTTTAAATATTTTTTTACCCAAATAAAAAAATTTCCTGGGGGGGAAACCCTAGACATCAAGTTTAAATTTTGCCTTAAAAAAGGGGGGAAAAAATTTTTTTTCCCCTTTTTTTTGGGGGAAAAAACAGGTTAGCATTAAACCTTATAACGGGCCCCAAAGGGGAAAATTTTTTGGGAAATTTTTTAAAAAAACTGAAGTTGAAAAAATCCTTTCCCCAAATAAAAACCCCCCCCTCATAAGCTAAAATTAAAAGGTCTTCTTTAAGGTGTCCAATAAAGGGGGTATTGGGAAATTTTTCCCCCTTTTAAAAACGTTGAAGCAATGGCGAAAAAGGGGGGGGGGGGTTAAAAAAAACCCCCTTGAGTTTTTTTTAAACTCCCAAAAATTTCCCAAAAAAAGGGAAAAAAGGGCCGGGTTTAAAAAATTTAAAGGATTTGATGAAACTTTTGGAAAGGAGATGATTGTTTAAAAATTAAGGAAAGGCCTTTTAACAAAAAAAATTTCTTCCTAAAATTTTTAAACAAAGGGAAGGTTTATTTGGGGCCCCCCCCCCCAAAAAAACCCCTTTCAAAAATTTTCCCCAAAAAATTTTTAAAGGGAAAAAAATTCCTTTTTAAAAAACCCCCCAAACCCCCAAAGGAAAAAATTTTAGTTTTTTAAAGATTAGTCAAACCCCTTTTTTAGCCCCCTTTAAGGTTTTGAAAAAAATAAAACCAAAGGGGCATTTTAAAATTTGGGGAAAAGGGGTTTTTGAAAAAAGCCACCCGGGTAAGAGTTTTAATAAAAAAAAAAAAAAGGGGGGTTTTTTAGTTTGGGGGGGAAAACCTTTAAAAACAAAATTTGGGGGCGAAAAAAAATTGGGGGGGAAAAAAAATTTTTTAAGAAAATGTAAGAAAAACCCCCATTGCATTCTGTGGTGCGAGACAAGACGGGAAATTTTAATTTTATTATTTTAAAGTTCTTATTACCATTTTTCCCTTCCAACCCCTTGGGAATATTTAAAGTTTTACTATCTAAAAGAAAAATTGGAAAATTTTAATAAAACAAATTTTTAAATTTATAAATGTTAAAAAATTAGACATTTTTAATTTTCCATTGGAATTCCTAAAAATTAAATTTGGGGTTGTATAAATTGATGCATATTTTTTTTCCGTGGGAAGTGAGAAACCAAAGGTGGGGTTATTGGGAATGTGGATAGGAAGTTTTTAAAGTTTTGAAATGTTTAGTTTTGAAATTTCCCCCTTTTTTGATTTGAACTTGACATGGTGTAAAAATTTTTGGACTTGGGAGTTTTTTTTATGGCATTTGGTGGTAGGATTGGTGGGATTGGGGAGGAATTATGTTAAAATCCCTTTTATAAAAATCTTAATCCAATGTATTTTAACATGTTTTCAATGGGCAAAAATTTAGCAAGGAATTAATTATTTTAAGGTATCCCAAATTGGCCCATTTAACATGAAATGTGAAGAAATTTTTTAAAAGGGTTTAATAAAGGAATTTGTGCCATTTTAGATAAAATTTTTTAATTTTGGTCTCATTATTTAAATTAAAACAACCCCTAACAAAACTTAAAACTTTGGCTAATGGGGGGGTTTTCTCCCTTTTTGGGGGGTTCTTCCTTTTAGTTAGGGGAAATTTAAAAGTAGAGCATTCACCAGATGCATTTAGGTTCCCGGGGAGGGGTTTTTAAGGGGGTTTTAAAAAGGGGCTCAAAAATTTTTTGCCAAAACAGGAAAAATTCTTTAAAACCCCCAATGCACTTAAGGCAAAGGGGGAAGCAAACCCCAAACCCCCCTTTTTTTTAATTAAATTTCCTTTTATCGGGGGCCCCCTTTTTTTAAGGGTTTTTTATTTGGGACCTTTTTTTCCCTTTGGGGGGAGATTTAAAAAAAAAAGGGTGAAAAAAAAAGGGGGAAAACAAATGATTTTTAACTGTGATTTTTGGGGGGTGGGAATTTTTTAAGGACCATTAAGTTGTTTTGGATTGAAATTTTAAAAGGCGAAGTGGTGAAAAAAGAAATTGAGGATGGAAAGTTTTTGTCCAGAGGGGAAATTGTGGGGGGTTTTTAAATTAACCCCCTTTTAAACCTTTAATTCAACTTTTATTTTTTCCCAACACGAAAAAAAAGGCTGGGGCAAAGCAAAAAGGGTTTTTTTTTTTTTTTTATGTATCAACTTGTTTTTTATTACGCAATAAATTTTAAAAAATACTATTTAACCCCAAAAGGGAAGGATTTGTGGTGTTTATAGGGGGAATTTTTTAAGGGGCCCCCAAAAGTAAAAGGGAAAGAATTTTCCTTATAAAAAGGGGCCAAAGGGGGCCTTTAAAATTCCCCTAGAAGGAAAATTTATTTTTTTAATTGTATGGATCACCTAGAAACACAAAGTTTTGCCTGGAAATAGTTTAGGGTTGTTTTTTTAAAACAAAAACCCCCCTTTTCCCCAAATTTTTCCTTCATTACACCCTTCTTTGGGGCCCCCTTTTTTTCCCCCCGGGGAAAACTCTTTTAATCGTTTTTTTTTCCCGGGGGTAGTAAATGGGAACTGGAAAAAAACCCCCCCCCAAACTTTTTCCCTTTTTTCCCCCCCCCCCTTTTTCCTAATTCGGGGGAAGGAAAAATTTTGGGGAAAACCTTTAGTAATTTGTTTTTAAGTGAATTTTGGGAAAAAATTTTTTTTTTTTTAAAAAATTTTTTTTTAAAAAAAACCAAAGGGGGCTTTAAAGTGATTTGAATTTTGATTTTTCCTTAATTTTTTTTTCCCGGAAACCCCAATTTAAAGGGGCCCTAGAAGGGTTAAAGGGGAAATTTAAAAATTAAAATTTTTTTTTTTGGGGAAATTTTAAATTTTTTTTTGCCATTTCCCTTTTTTCCCCCCCTTTTCTCGCGGGGGTGTGGTATAAAAAACCCAAATGGGGCCTATTCCCACATCACCTCTTCTTTGCGTCTTCGTTCATTCTCCTTCCACTCTCTGTGAGAACGTCATTCCCCCCACTCTGTTCGAATCTCAAGCTGTGGTATAGTCAAATGGCCTAGGACTAAGACGTGGCACTCAAAAAAGCTTCAACCCCGTTCAACTGGAGGTTCCTCTAGGTCCACCCCGACTCTACCCTCCTAACTTGCGAGCGAGGACTAAGGTAATATGATATAGTGGTGAGAAAGAAGGTATTTATCCTAATGAGTAGTTAATTGGGAATTTGCTAGCTAGGTATGGTTATTGGAACGATTTGAACATTTCTTGAACGGTTCCCCCCCCGCTTGAGAAAGCACTACATGAGCATTGAGGAGACGTGTACTCTTCGCAAGATGTGATTTTTTCGCAACATTCAAGCTTATTTTGGCCGCATACCCAACTTGATAACGTGGTCTCCTTCTACTGCCAAGGGATTACCACCTAGTTGAAATGATAGAGAGACTTAACAAGTGCTTGGGTATTTATGACAGGAATTATTCAACTCCTATGAATATGCACAGCTTCCTGATGCCAATCCTATGGCTTACTGCAGCATGGAGTGTGGAATATATGGGAACCGTGGATATGACCCTTCCAAATCAAAGTGAGCCATTAAAGGGAACCTATCGTGCGGTACTCCATTACCAATCTGGCCCGTCAACACCGGAAGAGGTGATTCTCAAGGGGTTGTAGAATGCTTCGGACCGTACCAGCTGTGGAATAAGATTAGGGTACTCAGGTTAATTCGGATTACAGCTGTTTGTTGTCTGAAAAGCAAATGCGATCTGTGGGCACCAAAGGTTTTTGTCGGCTCTTGATACCGTATTCTAAAAAACTACGGTGTTTTTCCACCCGGGCTCCCAGGGACAGTTGCGAAAGAGCAACCGTCTCTCCCTAGATGTTTTGCGGAGGGTGGAGGTTTCACATACCAATGTGTCTGCCGACCAACAAGACAGAGATAGAACCCAGCAGGGTGAGAGTAAGAGCAAGCCTCGAGAGCACGGACCAATCAAGAGCTTGCAGATTCAATAAAGAAATTGACTGCATATTGGAAGACATCAAAAGAGAACAAACCAGGACAGTCGAAACGGGTGAAGGGCATTAAAGAGTATTTTAGTCACTTGTTATCCCGTATTGGTGAAAATTGGGGGTAAAATCCTTCCCCATGTGAGGGCTCTACGATGGTACGCGCATCACAAGCAACTCGGGTGTTTCTGAAGGAATCGTCACTCGAGTGGTGCATAGATACCGGTTCTTTCATGTTAGAGAATCACCTCGGGTGCAGCTTTTCCAATGGCCCGACATGGAAGTCCCGAGTTGCCGATGCTGAAGCGACATCAGTAGAATACGGAGGGTGATTGGATCTGCTTCTCCTCGCCGATCGGGCACTGTACCATTGCCTTCAGATGATGACTTCAGCCGCTGACCTCGCGAGTGGATCAATGGAAGTTGAACCCGTGAGATTTGGACCATTGTAATAGAATCGCCGTCTTACTTTTTGTTTTTACTGTCCCCTGATTTGTATATTCTGTAAAACCTGACCAACCACTTATGTTTGAAATAGAAAATGCTGATGAAAGTTAGCTTTATGTTCAGTCGATTATGAGTTTTCTTCGTTTTGTTTTGTTTCTTTGTTGTTTTGTTGTTGTTGTTATGAGATAACATGATATCAAAGTACAACCCGACCCGTTACGTTTAGCTAGAGGTTCTCATGACTCCTACTTTGTATTCTCGCTGACTTTTCTGTTAACGATCTGCGTGTAAAAGAATTCAGGGAAGTTTTTTGTTTCCTTTTGTTTTATTATTTGCTTTTATACTTTGCTTCCCCTTATGCATTTCATAGGACATTGGGGACAAAGTCTATTATAAGTGTGGGGAAGGGGGTTAGGAAAACGAAACTTTGTACTAAACTAGGATACAAGGGTTATGCAATCAAAAATGTAATTTCCTCTTAATTAAAGGATAATTCGATGTTGAACTTTTGACAATCAAAACTGCTAGATTTGTTATATACCTCTGTAGAAATATCTTTTAACAATTTTTATCTCTTAATAAGTATTAGAGGATACGTTGCTAAAATTACAAGATGAAATCCAAGTGAAGTAAACTTAACTTGTCCATTTAACCTTTACTTTCCGAGAAGTTGATATAGATATTAAGGTCACTAGTTAGTTTAGTATGGCCCTTCTTTTGCTAGAGGTAACTATATTAACTTGGAGTGAAGGCGAAAAAGATACTTGTAAACTTGTGGATTTCAAAAAATAAAAATAAATAAATAAAAAATAGTTTCAGAAGTGGCACATGTTATCGAGTAATTAAGCCTGAGGGATGCCTTTTTTAGGGAATAACATCTATTGCTCGGGTGATGAAACTTGGATCAATGGGCTGAAAGCTCGCTACAAGGGTCATGAGAAAAGTCTAGAGAAAAATGAACTTAAAGAGCTTATGATAAATGATTAGTTGATTGATTGAGATGGTATGAGGTTCGAAGGGGTATTTTTAAAACTCGTAGCCTAAAGATCGCCTAGTCTGGGACTTACTGACCAAGAAACCGTCTTAATTTATTAAGTAATTGAGTTTAACTAGACTCGAACCAGTAAATCCGAGGGACCCTCTAGGCCAGGCTGATGAATAACTCGGTAACTCGAGTGATGAACTCGGATTAATCGATCGACAAGTTTGTTACAGTAGGTCGGTTAACCTAGTTAATGCTTCAATGGTAAACTCTTAAGATCAACATAAAATTGGATGATCAGAAAAGAAGAGCAGGAGCAAGTGGATACAACATGCCCTTTAGCCCTGTTGGTTGCATACAACAGTGGTTAAAAGGGAAGGGTATAACTTTATTAACTAGTATTGATCTTGTGACAATTCAGACACTGGGATTTTAGTTTAAATGATAATGGTAAAAGGTTGATTCACTTGGATTAGTTTTGGGAATTTTTAGTATTTGTATTTTTGTATACAACTAATGGGTAAGATGAGTAAAGATTATCATGATTAAGGTGTAGCATGAAATCGATGATCTGAAATACCTTCTTCATTGCGGGAAACATATGAGAACTGGTCCTGGTTTTCTTAACCGTGTTTGCTTGAGGACAAGCAAAACCTAAGAGTGGGGAAATTTGATAAGATTAAATTACCCCTGGTAAATCAAGGGCATTAATGATGAATTGTATAATCTTTTGAATAAAATCAATCTGCGGATCGATATTTAACAGATACGAAATATGTTCAGGGTATAATAACCAAAGAGAAGGAGAAAGATCACAAAAGGAGCATAATTGAAGCTTAGAAGATTCAAGTCTATAAGTTACTCATGACAACACGTGGAAGGCCACGGCTGGTGTCATGAACGAGGGCGCACCTGAAGAATGAAAGCATCACTTGGAAAGGAAAGCACGCTTGTGATATGGGTGTGTTTTGAAGCCGTGGCATACGTTTGTGAAGACCGTGGAAAAGCTCCCGAACTCGGCACGGTTTATAGTCTAGCCGTGCTCTAGCCCGTGTTGCTACCGTGCTGCTAACCGTGTTCCTAGCTGGGCCAAACACTGAGTAAAGAATGAGGAGTTTCATATAATTCGACAGAGGAGACACTTTTGAAATCTGGCCGAGTGCGTTTAGGCGTGCCATGCGACTGTTCTTCACTTTACTAGATCACTTGAAAAGGAAAGATAGAATGCGAATCTTCCCAGCTGAAGAGCTCGACCCATGCCTAAAGAAGTAAAAATAGAACAACCCTAATGCGAAAAGAGATAGGCGGCACAAGGAGAAACCCTGAGAAGAGAAGTTGCTACTAGAAGCTATTCTAGAATAGTCATTTCGGATTGGAAGCCAAGATATATCGTGTTTGAATTTTCTTTATGGACTCATTAATATTTTATGTTTTGCTCTTCTTATTAGATACAATGATTGCTAATTGTTTCATACTCGTTTCCCCTTGAGAAACCCCTGATTATCATGTGACAGAATTGTGGATGATCAATAATTTAATTCCGTTATTCCATTTGAGTTTTAATCAATGTTTGCAATTAAGTGTATCATCTGAAATGTGCGCAATATGGGATGGATTATATCTCTGTTATTAAGATTGAGAAATCGTTTATAAGTGGATCTTGCATGATAAAAAGACCCCTTGTAATCTAGAGAATAGGTTAATAAGGAGTTTATATGTTTGACAGGAGGGAGACATAGCCGGTCCTGGTTCAATTTGAGAGTCCTAGGATTCTAATGCAGTCTTGGATTATGTTAATTAAGAGAGATCTTAATTGGCTTAATTAGGATTAGGATTATTGATCTTTTGAGAAAGACACTAATCTAGTGTAAGAACTCTGGCAGATCAAAGTATTGGAGATTAATCATTGGATAGTGAGGAATTGAGTAAAAGCAACATGAGAATTAGGGTGGATCTTGGGCAGGTATGTTAAATCAATTGAATTAATTAAAGGGAGTTTTGAATACATTTACTTTGTTCATTTTATTTGTTTCTTTCAGGTATAAGCAATAATATAGGAATAGTTGATATCATCAATAGTGAAGAAGTTATAAGTAGGAGAATCATTAGTACTAGTACTTATAAGTCTTCGTGGGATCGATACCTATACCTCAAGCTATAATCTGCTAGTCGATAGGTCACTTGCCTGAGAACTTAACGTGAGCTAGGATTAAGTAGATGGTCTAAACTGTTAGAACGGTTAGTTCCTCCATCAGTACCATGGCAATAGACGCATCAAATATGATTGACTATCGTAATTGTATGACCACCTATAAATTGTCGATTAATTATTTAACTAAGTAATAACCAAACAAATGTATCGCATGATCTAGCATTAAAAGAAGGCCAAAAAGCAACTATACAGTTGCCCGCAAGGCCCAAGAGTGATGCTTCTATGTGTAACCTTACTCCTGATCTCTAAAACTATGATCACTAGGGATGCCATCCTTTGGATTAGGGCCTAATAGCTCACTCTATGTTCTAAATTAGGACGAGTTATTAGTCATGAAACTTATGCTTAACATTAGGTGAAAGATTAATTCAATATAGCGCTTTAATTGTTTCCTGTTTCGTAAATGAACTTTAGTGTTAAGGGTAAGTATAATAGAGGTGACAAGTTCTTGACTAACCAAGAAATGATGAGTGTGAGTTTAAAAATCTTGAGCCTAGGTCAATTGAGGAAGTTGCCTCCTAACCTTTGATCTTAGAGGCACGAATTCAAATCCCACATGTTTAGTCGTTAGTCACATTGAGATGTTACATATGCTTATAGTTGCATTCTAAATTTGAAAAACTTGATAAGCCATATACTTGAAAGCATGGTAATAGAGGTTTACACTCACTGAATGTTTGCTCCCTCCCTATAGTTTCCTCTTGTAGATTTAATTGAAAAGTAGTGGGTTAAGAAATCTAAGTGAAGAGTGATATGATTCCTTCTTTCCAAGGGCTTAATAGAATAGACATTGACATGTAAAGTAAATAGCCTAGATGTAGATTAACTGTAAAGAGAACATTTTCAAGTGCAATCGAGAATGAGATATTAATACAAGTTTTGAAGATAGGTATACATCCATTTGAGAATTTATAGTATTAAATGGTTCCCCCATTCCATTATTTGGTGGGGGGATACCAAATTAATGCAATCTTTGGGATGGAATTTCCTTTTAAAATGAATGTATATAATTTTCTCTAAATAGATCATAGTTTTATAATTGAAAGTAAATAAGTTAATAGGTGTTGTTTAAATAGAATCCATCACTCTAACCATTGGATGATTGTTATGTAGTGGGTGCACATGTTGATCACGACTTGTAGGGATTTACTACTAGCCCTATTTAGGTGTGACATCTAGGGAAAATTTTGTACAGATTATGTTTTTTCCATAAATGGTGTTAAGGGTGCAAACTATGTAATGATGTAACATTTTCATATGCTTAGTGTATAGAAGTGAAAGGAGTTGTGAGTGAATTTAAGCGTCGTTAGGGATTTCAGCTAGTGAAGAGCTAAGAGAACTCTAGGAAAACCATGTAATCACAACAATGATAACTTTCTACTAAGCTTGGTGCAATTATCATAGTTGTAGATTACATTTGCACTCTTGCATGGAATGTTATAGTTTAGTAATGGTGGTAAGAGAGCATCTAGGCAAAAAGCTTAACATCTATATGTCCAAGTTGGCAACTCCTTTCCTAACTCTTTTATTTATATGCAACTTATTTATTTTCTTGATCACTACTATGCTTTAACTTATGAAATACAAATTATCAAGAAAACACAACATAACCTAATATATATTAAGGAGCTGGCACAACATAATTTAATTAAGGGTATTTATCAAGTTTTAGTAGCTTTAAAAGATTCATTCAAGTCATTAAACTTTCATCTTACTTTACTCATTCTTTTTTCTTTTTAACTCGATGGAACTTCTTGGAGACTTATACAATGGATGGAATGCATCTTTAGGTTCTTTAATCTTGTTTCCTCCTAATTATTATAGTGGACATTCATTAACAATCCATTTTATCCTTTACGATGTTAATCATTTGAAAACACCCACAGTGTTTGGGTAGAAAGAATTTAGCATGAATTGTACCTAGAGAATTCATTACAGTCACTCCTAAAATCCTTAACATTACTGCTAAATCATCAATCATAGATATGCTCATACATAGTATAAGACTAATCAAATTTATATTGATTAAGTGTTCCTAGTAATATACTTAGCAAAAAGACTTAATCAGTATTTGATAACATTCTTCCCACAATTTGAATGAGTTTTTTTCTACATTGTCAGTTTTGGGAAGAGTTAAGATTATTATATAAAATGTTGTATCTCTCCTCACCATTACATTTATCTATAATAGTAGTAGTTTCTCACTTGAAGGAATAAGTCAATATTTAAACACATAAGTGGAATTGAACTTGGCTCAAACCAATTTGAGCATTCAATACATTAAATCTAAAGCAAATGAATAGAAGGCAAAGCAACAGGGATACAAATGGCAATAATTAAATAGAAGGTATATATTAATACTTTGAAGTAATAATGTAAATTTAGATTTAAGTATTTTACAAAAATAACATACATTACCTATCAAAGCCTCCTTTAGGTTATACTAAGATATAAAAACATATACCATAACCTATGAGCATATATGTAAATCAATTAGATGTATTTGCTATCATATATACAAGAATCATACAAAACATACTCATCATAGACATCACATTTATATATAACAAGAACAACCAATCATCTTTGGATGCTTTTTATAAAGTCCAACAATAGCAAACTTTCAATTGGCCCCAAATATCATCTATTACATAACATAAAGTCTTTTTGCAAATAAAAGCAAAGGGTAAAAACCAAAACTATCAAAACATAGTGAAATTCATAGAGATAAGACTTACTACTTTAGAAATAACCAAAATTTTAAAATAAATAATTAGTTTTACAAAATAACAGCATACTAGATATTTCTTTAATTGAAGGGGTAATTTTGTCTTATTCCAAACTATTTAAAGACCAACCTTGTATCTTAAAAGATAAGTTTCTCCCTCTCCCTCTTTCTTTTCTTATATGTTTGTTTTCCCGCTCCTCCAATAGCAATTTCTCCCCCTAAAACAAAACAAACAAAGGTAGAAATCTAAGGTAAGTGAAATGACTTATCATGTTCAACTTGGGGGGGGGGGGGGGGAGTCAATAATGAGTAAAAGTGGTTCTTTTGAATATAAAACAAAGATTTTTCACAATCTTAAGAAAAACAACTTTGAATTCTTGTTTAGAAAAAAGTTGAACTAACGAGTCTTAGAATTTGTGGATTTTTGTGGTAATTGACCCTTTATTAATGAAAGGAAACAAATTCTTAGTGTACAAAGGACTAGAAATGTGTCAAGAGCATTAGAGCTAATCAAGAACATCCAAGAAATCAAGGTTTTCAGTTTTTTTTATCCTTATGTGATGATTTTATGGAAATTAAGAGAATCCATTTTTAGAGTGAGTTTTGGGGGGGTGGGTGGATTATGGAAGTACTGGTAGTAGAATGAATGTTTCGAATGTTGGAATTGAGTTTGATTTGCATTGTTGATATTAAAAGAGTACTAGAACTTTTTCCATGTAAAGAAACTAATAATTGTGTATCTACGCAGAAAAAGATCTAAACCTTTTGAAAAGTTTCTGGAGTATATTGATAGAAAAATCCTAACCAGCCCAGTTTTTGCAACAGCCCAAATCTTTTGAAAAAGGTCCAAAGCATCAAACATCGAGGTTCATTCTTATGATTTTTTGCCTTAAAATGGTTTATACCTTTTAAAAGATGATCCTGGACCTTTTGTTCAAATCACTCCAACTTACTTAATTTTTTTTTCTACTAATTATATGACCATAAAAAACAATAAACAATACTTTTAATGATTCTTAATGATATTTACCAAATGATTTACATATTTTAAATTAAGCATAACTAAGTGAAGAATAAAGATTTAAGTAAACTAAAGTAACTTAAAAGATCAACAAAACACCAAATGTGATAAAAATTATTAGAAAACACCTAAGGGAGAAGTTTATTAACGAGTAGGGACATAAAATTAAGACTAGTTGACATATTACTTCCTAAGCTAACAAATATTTGAAATTCTATATTAGAGTTAAAATTGAAGAATGTCAAATAGTTGTTGAGAAGGTCAATCTAGGTATATAGTATAATTATGTTTTTGTGATTTGCTAGTTAATCTCATTTCAATTCAACTTAAAACGAAGAGGAACACTAAATAAATTTTGTTGCTTGTGCTTAACTAAGTCCAAGAAATCCAAAGCTTTTAATGTTTAGCTAAGTCGCAAAACCCCAACTAAAAAAAAAAAAAAATAAATTGTCCGTGTCCTAAGAGGAGTACTTTACTATAAAGATAATGTAAAATTATGTGCCAAATAGGTTAGTGTTTTGCTAATCAAGGAACTATCAAGATTAAAGATTGTTGTATCGATGAAATCGTAGACGAGTCACTTTGTATGACATCTATAGTAAACATTTATAACAAAGTTGGCCATTAGTATAATGAGATAATGTGACTAGTTAGAACTCATGATTGATTGAAATATGATACTAAATATGTTATATATAATATTATTGCTTGAACTAGGATCAAAAGTTTTCCTAAATCTTGGGATGCTAAGGCTATGCTGTACAGCCACTGAACTAATGATGATAATCAATTTTGTGATGCCATTAATGACATGATAATGTATGTGAATGAATTTGGATCTACATGTTTTTATGTAACTATATACTAGCTTAACTCATTCCTTTATCTTCTAACTTTTTCAAACACCAAGTGATGATATAGGCTACTATGACAAACTTAGTTAAGACTTATATATGATTATGGTTGAGGCAATAGCTAGATGACTACAGGAGATAGTGATTTATTGTTTTAGATTGTGATTGTAGAGGATCATTGAACCACTATGTGGAATTGCTAGTGAAAGTTTGAAGAGTGGTTAGCAAGTTTGCTAGCATACTATTGATGACTTCTATGAAGAATGTGATTTATTATTTAGATTGTGAATGTAAGGATCATACGGACCCCTAAGTGTGGAAATTGCTTAGTGATAGTTTTGAAGAATGTTAGCAAGTTGCTAGGCATATAGACCCTTATTATTTTAGTTATGTTAGTTCTTTAGACACTATACGGGATTCCTATGAGCCACATATGTTTGTTCTGGATATTGGAATTAAGTGGACTGATACGTTATTATTATGTAGAGATTAAATATTATTTGTAAGCAAATATATGAACTAAATATATTCATAGCAGGTTTTGAGTCATTGCATATCATATTATATTTATAAAAGTGTTGAGGCAATAACTATAGACTTCTATGTAGATATGTGATTTTATTGTTTAGATTGTGATTGTAGAGGATCATGGACCCCTTATGTGGTGGAATTGCTTAGTGATAGTTTGAAGCGTGTCAGCAAGTTGCTAGGCATAGACCCTTAATAATTTTAGTTTATGATAGTTCTTTAGACTACTTAATGTTCTAAAACCAAGGTTTAAGCACATGCAAATGAGACTAAAGGAACAACTTCGCTCCTCAAAATTCAAACCGGATCAAAAGGTAAAAATTGCATAAACCCTAGTGAAAATGAATGAGATCCAAATACTCAAGAAGCAATTACAATTCCACAAGGAAAATTTCTTCAACATAACACTAATCACCTGTAAACCCATGAGAATAATACACAAGAACAACAAATTATCAACTCAAAGATCCCCTTTTCACCGAATACAAATCATTGTTCAAAAATAAGTACAAATTGAAAGTAAACAACAAATGCACAATACCAATTAACTAGGAAATAACAACTTTTACAATCCAACCCTACAAACTATGCCACATTTATGGTAGCCCGGTCCTAAATGAGATTACAAACCAAAAGAAAGTGTCCTAAAAAGAATTACAACATAAATATCCAAGTAAATAACAAATATATAAAAATTAGTCTTCAAGATGCCTAGCTCTTCAATAGGTTTCGTCGGCCCAACTTATCGCTGGTATATGCAGTGACCATGGAAAACCCATACAGCTGAGTCTGAGTGAGTTTATCCATCGTCCTGTGAAGCTAATAAGTGTGGTTGTTGAACACACAATACAAGAATAATAAAAAAGATATAATTTATAAAATAATTCCAGAGTCGATAAGCTCAAATGGATCCTCCTCCCAAATTGAAATCCTTTGGCTTCTTGCCCTAATGATAGGAACTTGACGAATTTTTGATTCCTATCACTACAAAAGTGTATTCCTATGAGCCACAAACGTTATGTTATGGAGATGTGGAATGTAAGTGCACTTGTTACCCTATTTATTATGTAGTGGATTAAATATATTGCTAGCAAATTTTATGAACTAAAATATGGTTAATAGTAGGTTTTCAGTCTTTGCATATCAATCTAATATATAAATATACGTGCTGAGTATCACGTCCCAAATTTTAGGTTGTTAAAAATTTAAAGTGTAAAAGACTAAGCTTCATCCATGGACCTATGACATGGCTAACCACACTTAAGTTGTAAACAAACACCCCATAACTTGCAATGTAACAACCCGCCATACCCATACTCCAACATAAGACACATTAACGCTTAAAAATATGCCAAATCCACATTTCACACAATCATACTGCACTTCACATCTCCAAGTATTAACTCAATTTACATAATTACAGCTCCATAATTTAGAAATATAAATTTAATCACATAAATCTATATTATACAACTTATTGTATAGTAAAATCACTCTCTTGTACTAGCATTTCATCGATCTCAAGTCATATACAAACTTTACAATCATAATGCTGTACTTGGAAAAAGCATCCCATAAGTTGGTGAAATATAGCCTAGTACATAATAATCACAAGCACATGTATGATAAGCAAAGCAATACTCACAAGCAACTAGAATACTATTAGTCTATCCAAACATGATTTGGTGCAATTGCACCTATCACTTTTATAAAGTATACTGATAATAATCAGAGTGTCACCTACAAAGACAATAAATACTAACTAAACCAATTTCTAATTATCCTAAACAACAATTTATAATTGATTACTAATAAAAATATTAAAAATTCAACTAATAGTTTAATTAATAGGAAAGCAAAAGCAATAATAATCAAATGACCAAAATGCAAAAGACTATATCTAAACATTGTTTATCGTAGAATTTATCATGTAAACCTATCAAAGATAAGCAACACAATATTTACATTCTTAGACCAAGAGAATACCTTAATTATAATAAAAAAAATTTCAAGAATACAATATTTAATCCTAGTTTTGAATTAATTGGAGTCTCTCATAATTAAACCCTTAAGATTCTATACAGTTTTGGTGAAGTTTTACTATTATATTTGACTCAAACAAAGAAGATAAATGTCATTTTATTTTTAAGATACATGAACACCATTTCAATTATGAATATCTAATTACACATACGATTTCCAACCTATATGTATAATATTAGGTGTCATTTTATTTTTTTAAAAATTACATGTAACACATTTCAATTATTTAAAATCAAAATTTAAAAAACGTTTCCCGAACCTATATGTATAATATTAGATAATTAAATCGATACTTTAGGGAAAATCAATTCAAAACGTAACAAAGCACACATAATTGAATGGCAAGAAAAATAGATTTTTATTGAACTTTAATAAAATACATTCACATGGCAATTTTAGGCTTACATAAGTCAAAAACACATTAAGAACTTTTAAATTTTCATCATATAAAAAAGCTAACAGTCAAAACAAAATAAAAAATAATGAAAAAAACCTTTACACTCTAATCTCTCAAACTTTCACCTGCTTTTCCAATCCTAAAGGGCACTTCTGAAAGAATCCAAAAAGTCCCCTTTTCACCTCTTTAAAAACCTTTAAATAGTTTAGTAAAAAACTACAAAGAAAAAATGGTGTCATGGGCCCTGAAAACCAACCGTGAATCTCTCGGCTTTGAAATTCAAATTTTAGTTAAACTACAAGTTCACAAGTAGGTTCATGGCTATGAACCTAACCATTTTCCTCTCTAAATTTTGATTTCTTTTTTTCATAAATCTGGGTTTAAGTTTTATGGGGGATGATCTATTTTCTTACCCCCCCCCCCCATCTAAGCTTCATAACTTCTTCATTTTTCTTAAATCATGTAAAACTTGTCCAAAAATTTTTTTCTTTTATTTCAAATTTAAATCTTAAAACCCTAAAAAACAAAATATAACAAGATTATTTAAAAAATTTGCTAATAAAAAAAATACAATTAAAGACTATCAAAATTCCCCACACTTTAACTTTTTTCTTTTTTAAGAAAAAAAAATTAAAACATGAAAAGCTCTTAAGGACAACAATTTCTTTTAAAAACACTTTTTAAATAGAAATTAATGATACATTGCACATAATCCCCCTCAAAGCTCAAGAGATCACATTTTTCTATTGAAATTTTTATTTTAAATATTCAAGAGTTCAAATCCTAGCAACTTTTTTTTTTACATACTTTACTCAATTATAATTAATGTCTAAAAACCCTTAAACTACCCAGAGTTTAACAAATAATCTATGTAAACTAAGGTTAACCCATCATTTAAACAAAGACTTATAAACCTAAAATCAAATTTTAAAATTACTTACCAAAATGAGTTATCTATACTTTGTACCCTTAACCAAAATGATACATTCCCCCGATCCATCTCTCTAAACACCAAAAATTTAAAGCAAATGCATGTCACATCAAATTATCCCCTACTTATTTCCCTACTATTGAATTTTTTTTTGAGGTTTCCCCTTTTTTTAATTCAAAATTGTAAAGCGGTGTCAGTTAGTAAGCCCCTAAGCCAAGTAACCTTAGGCTACTAAGTTTTAAGATACTCCTTTGAACCATCCCCCATTTTAAAATTAAATTTTAATTTATTTATTTTAGTTTTCTCGAACCTTTTTTTTGCCCCCTTAAATGACTTTTTATTTTGATGATCCCAAGCTCATCATTCAAGTCAACGGGTTTTAAAGTCCCCATAGGACACCCTAGGGAAATTTAAATTACTAAAACAACAAGGCTCACTTCTAAACCCTTTTTTTTTTTCATTACATTTTCAATTTATTATTTTACCCCCAAACTTAACAAATTTTTTAAGGAAATTTTCCAAAAACAAATCTCATTTATTCATTTACTAAAGATTGTTGTTTTCTAAAAAATTTTTCAAAAAAAGAGTAAAAAATGCAAAGCGAGCTTAAAAACACAAACAACAAACCTCCAAATCAAACACTATTCCCCTAATTCCAAGTCTAAAATCAACTTAAATAAGGGGAAAACTAAACCTTACATTATTTTTTCACTAATGAACTCCATTAATGTGAAAAAAGATCATCAATAATAAATTTAAAAAGCTATAAAAAAATTTAAAAAAAATTCAACTATAAAGATTTTTCATAAATATATAAATATATTAAAAGACAAAAAAAATCAAAAACCCAAAAGAGGAAAAAGGGAAAGAAAATTAAAATTTCCCCAATTTTTAAAAACTTCCAATGCTGATTTTTTTTGCAAATTTTTCTATTTCTTTTTCCCAAATTTGCAATCCTTACAAGACAAGAAAAGAAAAAATAAAAGGGGTAAAAAAATCCAACAACAAAAAAACTGAAAAAATGATGAAAACTAAAAGTGATTTACTTTTTATAATCTTTCTACAAATCCAGCCAAACCCCCCAAAACAAAGTAACCTACTAAACTAGGCATCACATGAAATCTAATAGAATACATGATATCAAAACAATCTAAAAAAAATACAAACAACCACCCAAATTTATCATCATCCTTATCTTCTCCACTTTCTTTCCCCATCAACTTTTTCTTCTTCCATGTCTTTGGGTGGCAGCAGCATCTAGAGTCCTTGAGCCTAGAGAAGCAACTCCACACTTGCCTTCAATCATCTCTATCCCCTCCACAAGTGGCACAAATATCTGTAAATACTTGAAACCTTAAAATGAATGCACCCAAATTTTGGAATTTAAGGCAATATCCTAAGGATGGGGGAACTAGAACTAAACTCATCTTCCTCCCCTCACCTCCTTATCCCTCTAGATGCTAAATTGAGGGTTTGACTTTCATGGCAGGTAAGGAATCTAATTACATAGGTTTTTTATCCTTAACCTTTTAAAACGGGAAATAACCTATCAAAAATACCCCAAACCCCTTCAACCCAAACAAAAGATAAAGAGTCCCTTCACATATTGGCTAACCTAAGCATCTTTCACTTTAAAAGCATAGGGAAAATGCCAATTTAACTCCTAAATTAATGTGCCTACACTTTGCCATCTATGAGATAGAACATGTTAACTAAAATGATGACACAAAACTATTATCCTTTCCCCAAAAAATTAAAGGGTAACAACCAATCAAATTTGGGGGGGGTTTATCAAATGGAAGCCTTAGATACTTTATATTATAATTTATGTCATGAATAAGCTGCCTCTAAATACCCCTTCACTCAAACCCCTAGGAAGTGCCCCCCCTTTGGAAGCTCTGAATATTCCTTATCCTAAGTAATTTCATCATAAAAGTCCATCATCATAGAAAATTAGCAAAAAAAAATTTGGTATACCTAGACTTTTCCCAAAAAGACGTCATTATGATCTCTTTCCCATCTTGGAATATGAGGAACTCCTATGTAAGCCCCTTGTAAGTAGGCTCTTGTATAGTTAAAATCAATCAAGTCCCCAAAACTTATTTGCTGCCTTACAAATTCTTTGAACCTGGCTTGAGCTAAGATAAAAACTAATTGATGTAGTGCGATTACTTGAATGGTTTATTTTTGGGGTTTAACATATCACTTTCTTTTCTTCTAATCTATTAAAAAGAGAATTTGTTAGTTTTAGGACCTAGGTGGATTTTTCTTAGGTTTTTGCTCTTTTATTTACACTAGACCCTCCTCTCCCAACTAAAAGTTTAATTCTTGGCAATTTCATGAAATATAAAACACAAGCAATTTGGGGAAAACCTTTTCCTTTTTGAGATAAAAATCAAAATTAAATAAACCTGGATTATAAAATTTGGGTTTTTTTCCTGTTTTTTTTTCCCTTGAAGTTTCTGTTTGCTCTTGATTTTTTTCTTAAGATATTTTAGAAGCCTAATGAAGCTTCTGAATCTCCTTTCCATGCCCCTATCCACTTAAACTTTCCTCCTTTATTGCCAGTTTAAAAGGGTTTATTAATTTCAATGGAAAGGTAGGAATTATAGCTTTTAACAGACTTTAAAGGGAGACTTACCGTTTGGGAACTATGGGTTGCCCTTTTTGTAAGTAAAACTCAAAAATAGGAAGACATAACCCCCAAATTTTGGTAAGATTTTTCCCAAAACTTTTGCTCTTAAAAAAGGAAAGAGAGTACGTTTTGAAAACCCCTTTGGGCTGGGCCATCTGTTTGGGGTTGACACGATGTACTTTACTGAGTTTAGTACCAAGTCACTTCTAAAGCGTCTTCTTAAAAAAAAACTGAGAAACTTAGTGTCTCTATCAAAAATATGCTGTGGGGAATACCATGAAATTTCTTCCCTTTTTTCTCCCACAAAAAGGTTACCCAATAAAAAGTGTTTTATCGTTTTGTGGCGGGTCCCAAAAGGTGGGGGGGACTTTTTGCTGAAGCGATCAAAAACCCACTATGATGGAGTCTTTGCCTTCTATGTCTTAAAAAAGCCCCAAAGATAAAACCCTTTTTTAAATTTTTTCAATTAATTTTTTGTGAAAGAAAAGGTAAAGGCATATATTCCCCCCAAAAAGCTCCCTTTTTTTTCCCCTTCGCCCTCTTATAAACCCCACATCTCCCCCTAACCCCTTTATGGACATCTTTTAAAAAACCCCCTTAATTTAAAATTTTTTCCCTCTAAAAACTTTAAGGTTCTCTTTTCACCAAATGTTTAGATAACCCTCCAGCATGTGTTTCCCCTTGCCCAAAACAATTCCTTAATAAAACCCAAAAGGGTTTATACAAAATTTTTCCAAATTTATATAGAAAACCATCTACCATAAAATTTACCTATCTACCACTTTTCCCTCCAAAAATCACTCGCAATCAATTTCAGGCTTTCATCATGAACATACTTGATGGGAATCAAACCAATGCAAAAAAAAGGACCCAATTACTTGAGAAAAGAGTAAAGGACTACAGAATTTAACATTGAGAGTCCTCTTTGAGCAAATGGAACCCGAAGGGCAATTTACTTTGTATTTTATTCATTTTTTTATGATTGGGTTTTTTATTTAATCAAGTGCATTTTCAGTACTATTTGGATGGCAAAAAAAAAATAATTAGAAAATGGTTTAGAGAAGGGGTTTATGGTCCAAATTTTTTGAACTAATTGAAACCCTTTAAAAAGTAGCCATGAAATATGTTTTTTCTTTATTTTCTTATGCTTTTTTTTTTTCCATATTTAGGGATACCATAAATTTCTTGTAAGGGGGACAACCCAAAAAAATTTTGTGATATTTTGGAAAAGCATCACGTGAAAAAAAAGGGAATTTTCTTCTTATTTCATTTCACTTTATCAATTCCTTTTTAAAGGGTTTTTTGGTTTAAATAGGGCTTGGGGTTGCTATGGGGTAACATCAACAACTTTCAAGTTGCCCCCCCCCATTCTTCTAGTGCATCATATCTGGTAAGAATTTGGAATTTCATTTTTGTTCTTGTTTTTATGGAAATTTTGGGTTCCACATTCAAAACAAGGAAACTATGCTATTTAGAAAAAAAATTGTTTAATTGTTTTTATCAATTTTGGATTTTTTGATTGAAATTGGGGTTTTGGGATTTCATCTTTTGGTATTTAGGCTTTCAGTTTAAAAGGGAAGGGGGAAATTTGTGTGGGAAAATCTTGATTTTGATTTGGGAATTTAGGGTTTATGCCATTCACTTGTTTTTAATTGTTGGGTTTTGATTTTTTTTTTAAATTTGATTTTAAAAATGAATTGTGTCGTGTTCCATTAATCCTTGTGGGGTTTAAATTAAAGAAAGGATTACCCTTGGGTTATTGCCGTGGATTTATTTGGGATTACTACAATTGATTCCTTTAAATGTGTTAAATTTTGTAGGGAATTGTGCATTAAATTTTCATGAATGCTCCATTGACATGAGTTGTTTAAAAGAGAATTTAGGGTATGGGTAATGTGGTGTTGTTAAATACACTTGATTTGAAAATTGAATTTTGAACAAAGGGTGATTATTGAAGTGCTTTGAGTGCGTGTTATAATTAAAGAATTTTTTTGTTGCAGAGGGTGTGTTTTTTTTCCCATTTATCCCAATGAGTGTTTGAGTGGGGGAAAAATTTTTGGGGGTGTGAAGTAGGGTGTGTTGAGTATTAAAAAAAAAAATTGTGCCTTTGGAGTTTTTGGGGTTTGGGGAAAATTGTCCCGCGAGTGTGTGTTTTGGGAAATTTTGAGGACTTGCGTTGTGAAGGTGTGATTTTTGAGATAAAAAACAATTTGTACCATAGGGGCATGTTTTTGTTTTTGGGGGGTTTTTTTTCCCAAAGAGTGTTGTTTTGGGAATTAAAGGAATTGGTTTTTGTGGAGGTTGATTGTTTTAAAAAAAATGTAAAAAAATTTAATTCAACAACCATGTAAATTGTTAGTGTAAATGAAGGAATTGGTAATGAAGCCAATAGTAAGGTTGTAGGGGAGGTTGGGAGGGCGTTTTTGCAAGTGGAAGAAGAACTTTAGAAGAAAAATTTTGCAAGATCTCTTTAAATGTTGTTGTTACACAATAGGCACCTCCCCCTCAATTTACCCCTTAAATTAAATGCACGAAAGGGAATGAGCAGTTGGAGGAAATAGGGGTAGGAGATTAGGAGGAGATTTTCATGTTTTCGGGGGAAAGGGATGATAAACTTTGAGGATGGACCTTATCCAAATTCGTGAGTTAAAAACCGCCTAAGGGTCCTAGAGTATGTAAAATTGTACATCCCTTTTAAATTTTGGGGAAAAGGGGACTTTTTAAAAGATTACCTTGATTGGGGAGGTTTGGGTTTAAAAGGGGATCTTCGAGTCCTTTTGAGTTTAAATTGATCAGGGGGAGAGTTCTTTTTGCAGCAGTTAAAATTTATAGGTTATGCCACCTTGTGGTGGAAAAACCCTTGGGGCCCAAACCCCAAAGGAGGGAGATGGTGATGTTAAAAATTCTACTTGGCAGGAAAAAAAAAGGGTCCCTTAAGGAAGAGGTTTATACTAGAACCTACATGCAAGAGTTTTTCATGCATCTCTGGGACTTTGAGACAAGGAGGAAAAACTGTAGATGAGTATGTTCAGGGGGTTTTAAGACATTAAAGTTTCCAAATTTTTGGGGTAGGGAACCTCTTGATTTGACCATGGCGAAATTTTGGGTGTCGGGTTTTTAAAATATGAGATTTTATATGTGGGTTTCTAATTTTCGTTTTTCCCTTTTCCTTTAATCCAAAACTTTTCAAAACCCCCTTTATGCCCCCATCTAATATAGATCATCAAATTGAGTTAGGAATTTAAATTTTTGTTTTGGAGTGCCACCCCCAACTGTGGTTGGGAAAAATTGAAATTAAGGATTAATTGAGTAGTTTAAACCCCAAAATTTTTAGACCACTAGTCGCTTTGTTTTCCCTTCTTTTTGTTTTTTTTTTTTAAAACCAAAAAAAGGGGGGGACCCTTTCCTTTTCGGGTTAATTTTTATTTTTTCATTTTTTACATTTAATCCAAAAAAAAATAAACCTTTTCATGGTAATTTTTGTTGATCCATAGCAACAATTGATAAACTTAATCCCTTTTTGTTTTGATTCGTTATTATGTTCGTTTTCCCCCTTTTTTTTTTTTCTTTTTTCCCTTTGGGGTTTCCCGCTGGTTTGGGGGGGAAAAGACAATCCCTGTGCCTTTTCACATGCCTCATCCAGCCTTCATATGCTGCCACGTGGCCCCGCCTAAAAAACAAAAAAAAAAAAAATGGGGACATGATGTCTGTGCAAGAAAAACAAACCCAAAGTGCCTTGCCTCCCCTAGGTTTCCCGGTCAATTTCTCGGCCAACTGAGTTAGCTCAAAAACTCAAATTTAAGTCTAACGCTTTTTTTACTTTAAACATCCCTTTTTTATTTTTTTTTATTATTTTGAAATTCTAAAAAATTTTTAAAACCTATTTAACTCCTTTTCTTTTTATTCCACAATTTTTTTCCAAAATTAAAGGGATCTTTCCTTTTTTTTTTTTTTTTTTTTTTTTTTAATTTTTCCCTTTTTTTTTTTGCTATATTTGAAAAAAAAATTTAAAAAAAAAGGAAAAAATTAAAAAATTTATTATTATTGATTTTTTTAGGGGCAAAAAAAGGATGTTTACAATGCCCCTCTTTGTAGTAAAGTTTGTAAAAATTTAAACTACAAAGACAAGAAAGACGCCATTTTTGGCCCCTTGATTAAATGGATAAAGGGTTGGTTTGGCTGGTTATCTTTTGGGAAATTTTGGGCTTAGTAGGAAAAAGCTATGAGTAATTTTTCCCACGAAAATGTTTCATGTTTGGGGAGTATTGCTTAGGAAAAGGTCCTAACAATCTAGAATAATGTTTTCATTACAAAAAGGCTTATGGGCCCGACTAATTTTGGGAAAAAGAAAAAATCTCAAGGGAAATTTTTTGGGGGTATGTTATTGGGAAGTGGGGGAAAATTTTGATGTTTGGAAGGGATTTATCGACTAGCAACCTTAAAGAGGAAAATTATCTTAGGAAGCGCTCTTATGAGCTGGCCACCTTGTTAAAAGAAGCGTCTAACTAGAAATAGCAACTCTTTGGGAAAAATACCTTCGAAGGGTGTCTTATAAGCTGACTAATGATTTTCGCAATTTGAAAAGTGCTCCTATGAGCTGACTAATTTGATTTGAGTTTTAAAAGTGCTCCCCTAAGCTAACTAACGATGGATTTGAAAGTGCTCTTCTGGCTGGCTAATCGATGGATTTTAAAAAGTGCTACTCTGAGCAAAAATGATCGATAAGAAATTTTGAAAAGGCTCCTCTGAGCTAACTGATCAATAGATTCGAAAAGTATCCTCTGAGCTAACTGATCGATAGTTTCGAAAAGTGCTCCTTTGGCTAACTTAAAATAAAGGTGTTGGAAAAGTGCCCCTTCGGGGGCTAAAAACCTACAAGAGAGGACATGATTCAAAATGTCCCCTAAGGCTGACATTTTTTTTTGGGGAAAGTCCCCCTTTTGGGGTTGACAAACCCTACGGTGAGAAGTGTCTTCTTAACTCACACCCTGAGGAAGAAATGTTTCAAAAGGTGCCCTACAGGCTGCCTTGAGAAGGATATTTGGGAAGGGCCCCCTTGTGGGCTGACTAACCTATGGTAGGAAGGTCTTCTTAACTTGCGCCCCGGGGGAAAGAAAGTTTCGAAAGGTGCCCCTCGGGCTGACCAGGAAGGTATTTGGGGAAGTCCCCCTTTGGGGCTGCCCCCTATGGTGGGAAGCTTCTTCTTAGACTCGCGACCCTAGGGAAGAAATGTTTCGAAAGGTGCCCTAAAAGGACCTTGGAAGAGAATTTGGAAAGTGCCCCATTGTGGGCTGACAACCTATGGCAGGGAGAAACCCTCTCAAAAGGTGCCCTTGGGGGCTGACCCTAGAGAGGATTTTTAAAGCAAGGCCCCAATGTGGGCAAACTAACCTAGAACAAAATGTCTCGAAAGGACCCCTATGGGTAACCCGAGAGATAATTTGGAAAGTGCCCCTCTATGGGCTGACTAACCTATGAAGGAAGAAATGTCTAAAAGTCCCTTTGGGCTCCCTTTAAAGAGAGGATACTAGGAAAGTGCCCATTCGAGCTAACTAACAGATGTAGGAAGAATGTCTCAAAAAAAAAGGTGCCCTTAGAGCTACCCTAAAGATGAATTTTAGGAAAGTCCCCCTCTAGGGCGACTAACCTATGACGGGAAAAAATGTTCAAAAGGTGCCTTATAGGCTGACCTTAAGAGAGGATACTAAAAAAAGTCCCCTTGAGCTAACTAAGATAAGGAAGAAAGTCAAAAAAAAAAAGGTGCCCTTGGGGGCTGAGGCTAAGAGATGAAGTTTAGGAAAGTGCCCCTCTGTGGGTGCTAACCTAAAATGTGGCAAAGCATTAAATTTTTCTAGCATTTTTTTTTTTTTAAGCATTGCAACGAGTAAAGAGTCTGACAAAGCCCCTAAAAATACAAATAAAGGGTAAGTCTTCCCTACTATCAATAATCACTTACTCTTTTCCCCTATTTTACTTAGGGGGTTTTGGTTTAATTTTGGGAAAAACAAAGTGGTGTCTTGGCTTGTAATCATCTTTGGGGGGTTTCTTGAAATTAAAGACTCATTCTTCTTTTTGGGGGACATGAGATATGGTTTGCCTCTTGTCATCTTAAACCTTTTAAAAAAGATATCCTTCCATTTTATCAAATTTTCCCATATTCACCACTTCTCATGGTGTCCTCATGTACTGTTGTCAATTTGAACAAGCGATTTGGTCTTAAGCGCCTAAGACTCAGGTATTTAGAATAGTCTTCTTTATACCCTCATTGATAATTGACCATAGCTACTTTGAAAGTGTGCCCAGAAATTAATTGTCTCTGTGTCTGGTTTAGATAACTTTTGATGGAAAGGAAACTTCAAGTGCAACCCATAGGATTGGAGGGGGTTGGGAGGTTTTACGTTTTGAGGCTAAATCAAGATATGAGGAGACCTTTTGAAGTGAATGGGGTCTTTCAAGTTGAGAGTAGGTTATAGAGGTCTTTGGCTTTATGTTTAGAGCAAGTGACTATGAGCTTTAGGTTAAGCTGACCCTTTAGAAGCAACTTTTAGGACCTTGAAAGGATCTCTTTTGTTAGTAAAATCTTCAATTTTCTTTATTATTATTTTTTCTTTATTGTTCTTATTTTTTAGTAAATATGCAAATAAGATGCTCACTCGAATGCTAAAATAAAGGGGCCAGCATTTGATTAGTGATATAATACTGAAATTTTATTAATGTTGCAAACTTAGAGTTCAGCACTATGAAAACATGAAAGGCACAAATTACACTATTGATCTATTTCCTAATTCCCAGTCTTCTTTTTCTTCGGCTGCATAGGCGCCAGTTCTCTTCCAATTTGTCCATTCAGAGGCAATACCCATTGCTGTTTCCTAATGCCCAGTTGATTGCTGTCTTGCGAATGCTCAGAAATTTGCTGAAAATGCCAACCGGCCCAACTTCAAGATCTGGCACATATACCTCGTTGGTAAGTGATGCGGCCTATGGAAGTTAGGTATATTCTTTCAGAGTGGGTGTAATCTCATGTATCCCAATAAAGAAAGTCGTGGGCTCGATTTCCCATAAGTGGAGGATAGCCCGTGTTAAAGGTAAGTTCATTTCCATCTTCATTAGTGGTAGGATGGGCCTTATCTTTTCGGGATGAAAGCTTGTTCCCTTTGGGTCGCACAAGGTAAACCAATGGTCTAGTACCAATTTTGGATCCAAAGGTTTGCAAGCTCAGATTTCCTTGTGGAGGAGGTGGTTGACTGTGGGGCTAGCCATCTATTACAATTGGAATTTTCCCATCACACAAATTTTTTATAAATTCAAATGATGCTATTACAGGTAAATGTATCTGAGCTCCCGAAAAGGAACAAAGAATTATATCATTAACTAATTGTCAGCTTATGTCTCCATGAATGCGGATAGGTGGGTTCTAACAGGTCCCCAAGCTCTATAGCCTTCCCGTTCTCGGAGAAATGGATCTCAGGCCATATCGAAGCATTGGGTGGGATTAGCCTAATCAGTCCCGAACGGTGATTCATATCACTTCGCCCAAAACCTACACAATGCCCCCCCCCCCCCCCCCCCTGATTCGCTCAGAGCGTATATATAAATGGGAGCGTAAATTGCAGCAAGTGCATGGTCGTATCAAGTAATAGAGTGGTGAAAAGTAAGATTGTCGATCCCTCGAGGAACCAATAGAGTACTAGACCTATGGCAATTTCTATCAATATCTAGGAGATTAAAGAGGGGCTTTGAAATGTCAAGCTAAAAATTTAACTTAAAGCAAACAAGGAGAATTTTATGAAGAATCTATCAATTTATGAACGCGGGAAATTAGAATTCACCTAGATCATTAATTAAACTGCTACCATGTTATATCAACTTGTGGTTATAAGGTTATTCAAGTGAGTTTAGAAAATCCTTTTTAAGGATGTTAACCTTAAATCAATTAGTCGACTTCGCGTCTCCAATTAACCAAGGAATCAAAATTATGTTCATACACCTCCCGATGTTACAAATAACTAATGCCTTAAATCAATTAACCCTAATCCCTTAGTGATTAATTAACAAGAAACATTGCATTGTGCCTACCATAAACTCTAATTAAACCAATTATCTCAAACTCCGTATTGATAATCAATCTAATTAAGAATTCCTAACAAATCCTAATCAACTCCCGTATCAAAAGGATTTCTAACAATTATAATCAAAGACCAATTATAATTGAAATCAAAGGAATTGCAATCATGAATAATCCTTAATAATTCCTAATCATATAACATGGCTACAATTAATCCTTTTAACATTCTAGGTTTCATCCAATTTCCCAAGGAAAAGACTTAGCAATTCATGGAGATAAAGACATGATTATGATTCAAGGAGATTAGTGTAAAAGAAATCATATTCAATGGTTGGATCAAATGCTTGAATTGCATATCAGAAATGAAGTTCAGAAATCACCAATTCAACAATACAAATATTACCTTAATTGAAAGGAACTCCACAATCCTTCACAAAGGATGATAATCTCCACGAAGATCACAAAGTTTTCTCCAAGATTGATCTCACAATTCTCCTTAAAACTAGGTTAAAAATACTTAAGAACATAAAATTTGACAAAAGTTCCTCCACAAATCGACCTAGGACCTATATATATGCAAGGGGAGGCGAGAAGATGCAATTAAAACAAGACGGCCAAAGCCGCTCAAGGCCGGCAGCCTTCATTTAAGCCGGCCATAAAGGCCAGCGGCGTTTCATGGAAGGCAGGCCATAAAGGCCGGCAAGCAGCTTTGCTTTTTTTTTTTTTTCCTTTGCCATCCTTCAATCTTTTCATGCTTCAATTTGTATGCAATCTCTCCAAATGATTAAGCTTTGAACTCAAAGTCCTCCAACTATCTGAAATGTAAAAATAAACATGATTAAGTACCATTTTCCTTGTGATTTCTCTAAAATCAATAATGAATACTCGCAAATCGCTTAATGAATTATGAGTAAAATATGCCTTTATCAACTCCCCCACACTTAAACTTTTGCTTGTCCTCAAGCAAAATAAAACCAGAAAGAAATCCATCCTTAAAGTACAAAAAATTATTATCATTACGAATTTGAACATCTGTCATCTCTACTTCTGACTCACTACTTTGTGATGCCCACATCAAACCAAACTGGTAATATGTGATTAGAGTACTATACTCAAATTAACCAACTAATCTAGAGAAAAACAAATTTAATCAAGCGTTTAACCTAAGAATTCTTATTCCAAAAGTAGATATTCAGTCCTAAAGGAAAAAACACCCATTTAAACTTCACTGGCAATTAGCAAGCATATGATCATTCACATCACTTCTTTAAACAGGTCAACATAAAATGAAAGCATATGGTATCAATTCCTTTCCTAGATTTTCTCCCTTTTTTTTATAAGTCTTGTAACTTATTGATGAGAATTCACTAAACTCTACTTTTTTTTCTTTTTTCTTTTTTTTTTCTTTTTCTTTTTTATAAAATAAGTTCATGTATTGAACTTTTGCTTCTCCACCCTTATCGCTATAGTGAGATCACTGATTCGGCACATCCGAGCTCATCACCCAGTGACTAGGTTTTAAAGGGACCCCATCGAAGTGTCCCTCACTCTAGCATTCAAGTTTGGATACTCTTAACTAAATTTAACCTGAGTCATTGGAGTAATGCAACTTTTTTCATTTGAATGCTATACAAAATTAAGATTTTTTTATAAGGGATCACTAAGTGAGGATTTTTCCTTACCTCTTTCATTAGATTTTAAAAAGCTTTCAAAGAAAATTTCCCAAAAGAAGATATACTAGCTAGAGAAGAAAACCCGAAGTAGACCTGTTTATTTTTCCCAAAAGGGATGACTCAATAGACTCTTAAACTTAAAATTTAAATAAGGCTAAAAACATGGTAAATTTGATTTCTAAAGATTTTTTTCATTAATTTTAACTAAGTACAAGAATCAAAACAGTGGTGAGTAGGGCATAGTTTTTTTTTTTTTTAAAAAACCCTAAACAGATGAAAAAAAGCTATTGTTTTTTTTTTTCATAAAAATTTTTTAAAAAAAAAATTGGCCTAAAAATTGTCAAATAACTCAGGGAAAAATTACATTTCCCAAGTTAATGGGAAAAGTATGATCATCAAAGCACAAACAGGCAATACTCATCTCAACTTTAATACCTACTTCCCTTTCCCCCCCACTTAAGAATAACAGTGTCCACACTGTCTTACATCAATTTCAAATAACAAAATAGGAAGGAAATAAGAAAAAAGGGAAATGGTACTCCCCGGTATAACATGTAGAAGCCATATTTAAATCCCATCAAAGCTTAACTTGGAGAAATTGGTCCTTCTAACATTCACCTTGCATTTTTCCCAAAAAAAAATTAAAAGAAAAACCCAAAGAAACACAATAAAGTAAACATAAATAAAGGGGGTGCCCCCCATAGAGCGCTTGTTTTTATAGTCATCAGCCTGACTATCAGGGTTTGTTTATCCCCATCTTAAATCAAGGAGTTTAAACAACTCCTCCAACACCATCGTCTTCAGATTCGGGTTTCCCAAACTTCCTTCCATGGTATGGGCCCTTCTTTTCAGCTTCCCCCAAGTTTTTTTAGGTGGGTATCAACAAACTTACCTGCTGGATGTCTGCCCTGACCACCCTAGGATTTCCCCATGTTCATCCAACTGGGCCTTTAATCTGCTGCTGCAATTCTTTTGTCATAAAGGGACTGGGTTAATGGAGGCCCTGGATTTCCTGAATTCAACACTCATAAACAAACAATTGATTAGAAAAGACATTTGGTTCAAGTGCCCGCAGGGCATTAGTGTCCCGGGATTGGTGGCTTCTCATAGTGGTCCCCCGTCTTCTCAAAAGCAAAAATGTCACAAAACCTGGCAAACTGGGCTTCCAACTCCCTCTGCTTGAGTCTTCCTGGGAAAGGGATTAGGTGGAACATAAGGCTGCAACACTGGTGCTTTGGATGTGAGTTCCTCCTCCTTCTGCTTACCTTTCTCTGGATCTTTCTCTTGAATTTTTACTGCCTTTCAACTTTCTTCACCTCTTACCACTCCTTAGCATGATGGCATTGACATGATGGGTGTTCTCCTCAGTTTTGCTAGGCAAAGACCCTGAGGGTCTAGTACTTAGCTGCTGTGCAATTTGACGAGCTGACCCTCCAAGTTTCTGATAGAAGCTTGTTGGTTTGCAGGAGGGTGTCAGTCTTTTGCATGTAGCTCCTCATGAGCTCTTCCATCTGAGTAGGTTGCTGTTGAGAATAGGCATTCTGAGCAGAGGCTTGTTAAGAAATCCAGGGGGCGGGTTAAGTGCTTGATTCTCATTCCTCCATGAGAAGTTTGGATGATTGTGCCACCAGGATTGTATGTATCGAATATGGTCCTTGAGTACCTCTCTGGAAGTTGCCTACAAAGTTTACCTGCTCTCCACTAGATGGAGCTGATGACTTTCCAGCTATGCACTCACTAGCTGAGTGAGGTCCTGAGCAAATTTCACAACTAGAAGATGGATTAGCATTAAAAGAATTTGAAGAGGCGAGTCTACTTACCTGAGTGGTGAGGGCAGCTATCTGAGCAGTCAACTGAGCCATACTAACATTGTCATTCATTGAAGCTACTCTTGTACCACTTCTCTCAGTTTGCCAATTGTGTGCACTAGAGGCCATCTCTTCTATCAATGCACTGGCTCTAAGTAAGTTTTTCCATTAGTGCACCCCAGCTGCAGCATCCACAAGAGACCTCAATGTCTCATCCAGACTCAAGTAAAAAATCTCAATAAGGAGATTGTCTGGTAAACCATGATGTGGGCATTTTCTGTTGCTTCCTTGAATCTCTCCCATGCCTCATAAAGTGATTCGCCACTAAACTTGCAAAGTTAGTGATATCATTCTTAGTTTGGCAGTCCTAGCTGGTGGGAAGAATCTCCTCAAGAATTGATTGATAGGTCTTCCCAGGTAGTGATAGATCCCTGGGGCAATGTATAAAACCAAGCTCTAGCTTTATCCCTTAATGAGAAAGGGAAAAGTGTAGTCTTATGGCATCATCAGTGACACCATTCTGCTTGACAGTGTTGGTGTATGAAGAAACCCAGCAAGATGATCATCAGGGCTCTCATTTGAATACCCTCCAAACTGACTCGATTGCACATTTGAATGAGTGCCGAATTAGCTCAAAATTGTTGGCTTGTATAGTTGGTCTAACAATGGGTGGTTCCTGAATCCTAGGAACAGAGAAATCTCTAAGTGTTCGCTAAACACCCTGAATCTGACGATTATCCTCATTCAGCCATCTCTTCTACTTGTTCTCTATAACTTGTTGTCTCTTCTAATCTGGCGTAGAGTACGCTCAATCTCAATATCGAAAGGTAGGAGATCAGCACTCCTACTCTTGCCACATGTAACACTTGCAAAGAGACCAAAGCCAAGAAAACGTAAAATTGCACCTAGACTACCAATAGAATTACGAAATCTAATATCTATTAGTTCCCGGCAACAGCGCAAAAACTTGATACGCTCAGAACGTATATATAAAATGGGAGCGTTTAAATTGCAGCAAGTGCACTGGTTGTATCAAGTAATAGAGTGGTGAAAAGTAAGATTGTCAATCCTCGGGAACCAATAGAGTACTAGACCTACAGCAATTCTTATCAATATCTAGGAGATTAAAGAGGGGCTTTGAAATGTCTAAGCTAAAATTTAACTTAAAGCAAACAAGGAGAATTTTATGAAGAATCTATCAATTATGAACGCGGGAAATTAGAATTCACCCTAGATCCATTAATTAAATTGCTACCATGTTATATCAACTAGTGGTTATAAGGTTATTCAAGTGAGTTAGAAAATCTTTTTAAGGATGTTAACCTTAAATCAATTAGTCGACTTTCGCGTCTCAATTAACCAAGGAATCAAAATTATGTTCATACACCTCCCGATGTTACAAACAACTAATGCCCTAATCAATTAACCCTAATCCCTTAGTGATTAATTACAAGAAACATTGCATTGCGCCTACATAAACTCTAATTAAACCAATTATCTCAACTCCATATTGATAATCAATCTAATTAAGAATTCCTAACAAATCCTAATCAACTCCCGTATCAAATGGATTTCTAACAATTATAATCAAGACCAATTATAATTGAAATCAAAGGAATTGCAATCATGAATAATCCTATTAATTCCTAATCATATAACATGGCTACAATTATCCTTTTAACATTCTAGGGTTTCATCCAATTCCAAGGAAAAGACTTAGCAATTCATGGAGATAAAGACATGATTATGATTCAAGGAGATTCGTGTAAAAGAAATCATATTCAATGGTTGGATCAAATGCTTGAATTGCATATTAGAAATTGAAGTTCAGAAATCACAATTCAACAATACAAATAATACCTTAATTGAAAGGAACTCCACAAATCCTTCACAAATGATGATAATCTCCACGAAGATCACAAAGTTTTCTCCAAGATTTGATCTCCACAATTCTCCTTAAAACTAGGTTAAAACTACTCTAAGAACACTAAAATTTGACAAAAGTTCCTCCACAAATCGACCTAGGACCTATATATATGCAAGGGGAGGCGAGAAGATGCAATTAATACAAGACCGGCCAAGGCCGGCTTTAGCCGACAGCCTTCATTTAGCGCGCCATAACGGCGGCGGCCTTCATTTAAGCCGGCCATAAAGGCCAGCGGCGTTTCATGGAAGGCGGCAGCTTTGCTTTTTTTTTTTTTCCTTTGCCATTCCTTCAATCTTTTCATGCTTCAATTTGTATGCAATTCTTCCAAATTGATTAAGCTTTGAACTCAAAGTCCTCCAACATCTGAAATGTAAAATAAACATGATTAAGTACATTTCCTTGTGATTTCTCTAAAATCAATAATGAATACTCGCAAATCGCTTAATGAATTATGAGTAAAATATGCCTTTATCCCCACCCCCCCCCCCCCCCCCCCATCCCGTCTTAGGGTCCAAGACGGCCCAGGTTTGATCGTATCTATTCACACATTTAATGCATGCAAACTCAACAGCAAAAGTAAATAACTGAATCCTAAATTTTGCTAAATCCTTAAAAGGTTAGTAATAGCATAACAATCAAAGACATTTCTTAGAAAGGAGCAATTTGAGAAGATTCAAGTAGCTAAGCTACTAGAGATTTCGTCCTAGTGGAGTCGCCATCCTGTCGGGTCTAATTTTTGATTTCTCATTCCTAATCCGAACTATACTAGACCCTATGCTCATCTAATGTAGATCCTCGACTTGGAGTTAGGAATTTGTTTTGTTTTGAAGTCGCCACCCAACTGTGGTTGGGAAAAATTGAATTAGGATTAATTGAGCAGATTAATCCAATTTAGACCACTAGTCAGCATGATTTCTCTTTTCGTTTTTGTGAAAAGAGGAAAGGGAAAACCAGAGTTTTTGAGTTCGGAGGCTAACCTATTTAAAACCTAGGTTACCACCTAATCTCCTAAAACCTAAACCTTATCCGAAATGTCTTTTATTTTTATTTTTTTTTTTGTTGTCTTTTATTTTATTCTTGAATATCCTATTCTGAGAAAATGATTTTTATTCCTTTTTAGGGTTGCCCGAATGGGTGCCTACGTACCTGCTATTCAAGATCAAACATGCTGTAGTTCGCTTTTCTGAAAAACTTTAGTGTGTTTGTGAATTTTAATTATGAAATTTCTTTTTGATTTATGTTTTTACCATCTTAGTATTTTTCTAAAAAAATCTAAGCCTAAATTTGATTTTTGAAAATGATATTTTTAAGGAAAAACCAATTTTGGATTTATTTAAGAAAATGATTTTTCTAAGTGATAAAGTTTCCATTTTTCATTTTTCAACTCATTTTCTACTATTATAAATTTTATTGGTTTTTTATTAATTTTTTATAATTTTTATTAATTTTCATAATTTATTAAATTTTTATCAAACAATTTCTCCTAGATTTTTCATTTATCCTATTCTAAATCTAAATTTTTATTATTATTCTTTTCTAATATTTTTATTATTTTATTTATAAATTTTCACATTTTTATTCTCTTATTATTAGAATTATTATTTTTATTTTTATTATTCACCTAAATTAAATCCTAAAAAAAAACTAATCTAAATTCCAATATCTTTCTATTTTTGAATTATATAACAAATAAATACTAAAGAAATTCGAAAAATAAATAAATAAAATAAAATAACTAAATAAATGCATAAGAAATTAATAAATAAACAAAAAAAATAAAAAATAATGGAAAATTCGACTTACCTAGATTTGAGTCGCGTGCATGAGAGAAGACGGCGACGGTGAGATGGTGCTTCGAGCGATGCTGGGCGTCGTTAACTGCAACGAAAGGATAGACTCCCACGTTTTTAGGGTTGGGGAAATCAAATCTAGCCGTGGCTTTGCGTGAAAGGGAGCTAAGGCGATGATCCAAAAGTAGCCGGGTGGGGTAGATGGTGGGTATGGTCGGTCGGAGAGAGAAAGTGGGTGGAATCCGATTTTTGTGACTAAGATCTCCCCCCTCCCTTCTTTTTTTTTTAATCCTTGAGCTCTAGCCTATTTATAAATGTAATTAGAATTGGAGATCAACTCAAATCGAAACCATAACCCGATTCATGAAAACCGTTTCTATCTGTTTCTTGGTTAATTTTTATTTTTTCATTTTTTAGATTTAATCCAAAAAAAAAATAAACCTTTTCATGGTAATCTTGTTAATCCATAGCAACAACTTGATAAACTTCAATCCTTTCCATTTTGATTCGTTATTATGTTCATTTTCCCCTTTTTTTCTCTTTCTTTTCCTTCGGTTTCGGTTGGTTTAGAGGAGGAAGACAATCATGTGCCTTGCACATGCCTCACTCCAGCCATTCATATGCTACTACGTGGCAGCCTAAAGACAAAACAAAAAAAAATGGCACATGATGTTTGCTGCAAGAATCGAACCCATGTCCCTTGCCTCCACTACGCGTTTCTAGGTCAATGCTCGAGCCAACTAAGCTGGCTCAAATCTCAGTTTAAGTCTAACACGCATATTATACATAAGCATGCCATTTTTTATTTATTTTATATTATTTTGAAATTCTAAAAATTTGTAAAAACTATTTAACTCCTTTTCTTATTTATTCCCACAATTATTTTCCAAAATTGACGTATCTTTCCTATTTTGTTTTTGATATTTTTCCTTTATTTTTGCTATATTAGAAGAAAATTAAAAAAATGGAAAAAATTAAAAATTATTATTATTGATTATTAGGGGCAATGGGGTGTTTATAGTATGTATTGTTGAGCTACAGAGGTATGACACTCTTAATGAGGCCATCCAGTTGGTTTTAAAAATTGAGAGGTAGAGGCACTCCAATCCATACAGAGCATCGGTAACAGGTATGGATCCACTACTCAATTATATGGATCAGATAATCAGCAGGTTAAAAAGGGGGAAATTGATAGAGTTATGGAATCAAATGCAACTGTTACTAATAGGGAGATGGATAGTTCTGGAAAAGGCAAAGCGGTTGTTAAGGCTAATATCCGACAAATAGTGCTGAGGTCATCAGATGGAAAGATTCATCAAACCCATTGCTTCAAATGCATGGACTTTAGACACATAGCTACTCAGTGTCCCAACAAAAGGGTGATGACTACTATGGAGGTGGAAAATGAGGGTGACAAGGAAGATGTACTTGAGCTTACAGATTTATCAATAGTGCTAAAGGAATATTATGAGGATCCAGACGTTGAGGTACATGAGGACAAAGGCAAATGATCAATATCTGGCTATTATGTACAGCACAGGGTAATGACTACATGTCTAGATATTGAGGACGTGTAGAGGGAAAACCTTATTCCATATTCCCTACAGGGTCCAAGGTAATCTTTGTACTCTTCTTATTGATGGTGGTAGTTACATCATTGTTATATCTGCTGCATTAGTGAACAAAATGCAACTAGTCACTACACCTCATCATAGGCCTAATAAATTACACTAGTTAAGTGAACAAGACAGTCTATATATCACTCAGAGGGCTAAGGTTCCAATCAGCGTAGGAGAGAACTACCAAGATGAAATTGTTTATGATGCTCTTCTTGTATGCACATCACATATACTACTGGGTAGACCTTGGTTATTTGACAAGAGAGTGTGCATGATGGGTATAGAAACACCTATGCGTTTCAGAAGGATGGTGAACTAGTTGTTTTGACTCTATGTCACCAACTGAGGTAACGAATTCTAGGAACAGATCAATGAAAATATTGAGAAGAAGTCTTTATTATTAGGGTAGAAGGAATGGAAGGCAACTTCAGTAGAGTGAAATAGTCATAGGAAATTCAGAAACTTTATCAAAAGAGTTCTAAACATCTTAAGAAGACTTTAGGGCAATCACGACTACATGGCAATAAGCATTTGCAAAACCAAGGTTTTCAATCTGGTGGCTTTCAGAAATTCTCATCTACAACAAAGGACCGATTAGATTTGAAGGCAAATCTTCCATAGGCCTAAGGAGATAATAGGAATCAAACCAATGTAACAATAGGATCCATTACTCGTGCAAAGAGCTAAAGGACTATAGAACATAACATTGAGAGTCCTCTTTGAGCAAATGGAACCTGAAGACATTTACTTAGTGTCTTCATTCATTTTATATTATTGTTTTATATTTAATCAGGTACACTTGTCAGTACTACAGGATGGCGACTAAACTAATTAGCACACGGTTTAGAGAAGGGTTCATGGTCATTTTGTCGAATCGAAATGAACCATAGAGAGTCGGCCATGTGCTATGTTATTTTCTTTATTTGCTTATGCTTTTTTTTCATATTTAGGGACTACTATAAATATGCTTGTAAGGGGGACAATCAAAGACACTTTTTTAATATTTTGGAAAAAGCATCACATGAAAGAAAGGGAATTTTCTCTCTTATTTCATAAACTCTTATCAATGCTTTTTTAAGGGTTGTGGCGAGTGGGGCTTGGATTATTGTGAGTAATATCAACAATTGCAAGTTGTTTCCTCATTCTACTAGTGTGTCATATCTAGTAAGAATTTAGAATTTCATTTTTATTCTTGTTATATGGAAATTAGGGTTCCACATTCAAAAAGGGGATCCATGCTATTTTGAAAATCATTATTCAATTATTTCATCAATTAGGATTGTTTGATTGAAATTGGTTTGGCATATCAATACTGTTCCTTCATTAATTCAAAACCCAAGCAGCTTTGATTGTAGAGAAGTGATAAGTACATACCTGCATGACAAAGCATCAACTACAATATTTATGCTCCCCTTCTTGTACTTAATCACATAAGCAAAGCTTTCTAGGAATTCCAACATTTGGCTTAGTGTTTTGACAAATGTTGTTGGCCTTTGAAGTGTTTCAGTGATTCATGGTTTGTATAAATAACAAACTCCTTAAGAAGAAGGTAATGCTACCACGTCATCAGTTCCCTTATTAAGGAATAGAACTCCTTATCATATACTGAGTAGTTTAGAGGTGCACCACTCAGTTTCTCATTGAAATATGCAATGGGCCTCCCTTCCTGCATCAACACAGCACCAATTCCTACCCAAAGGCATCACACTCAGTTCAAAAGTTTTGTCAAAAATTTAGTACCGCTAACACTGGGCACATAGTTAGCCTCACTTTCACTTCCTTAAAACTCTTCTAAGCCCGTTCTCCCCAAACAAAGGAACTTCTTTTTGGTCAATTCAATCAATAGATTGACAATACTACTGAAGTTCCTAACAAATCGCCTATAGAAAGAAGCCAACCCAAGGAAACTCCTCACCTAGCTATTGATTGTGGCGTTGGCCAATCATGACAATCCTCACTTTTTCTTCATCACCTTTACACCAGAACTAGTCACAACAAAGCTAAGAAATGTTACCTCGAATTGCCAGAAAGAACACATCTTGAGATTTCTGTACAGCTGTTGTTTCTCAAGACTAAGAAGGCTGCCTACAAATGATCAACATGGCTTTCCATGTTTCTACTATAAATCAGAATGTCATCAAAATAAAATACAATAAATTTTCCTAAAAATCTTTCATGACATGATTCATCAGCCTCATAAAAGTATTAGGGGCGTTAATTAACCCAAATGGCATGACCATCCACTCATACAAGTCATGTTGTGTTTTAAAAAGTGGTTTTCCACTCATCTCCACCCCCCATACGAATTTGTTAATATTCACTTTTAAGATCCACTTTAGAGAATAACTGTGCACCATTCAGTTCATCTAACATACCATTAAGTCTAGGAATGGGACACCTATATTTGATGGTAATTTTGTTGATGGCTCTGATTGTTAATGCAATCCTCCATGTGCTATCCTTCTTAGGACAAGAAGTGTAGGAACAGAACAAGGACTAGTACTCTCCCTGATAAAGCCCCTTTCTACCGGTTTATCCACCTATCACTTCAATTCTTTAGCTTATTCAGGATTCATGTGATACACAGGCGATTAGCAAGATTGACCCAGCTTGAAAATTATTGGCAGGTTTAATGCCCCTTATGGATGGTAATCCCTTAAGTAGCTCTTTTGGGAATATATCCATGTATCATTTAGTACCTGGCTCACAACTAAGGGTAACTATTCTCGTTCATCTACTTCTAACACATATTATCTGTAACAGATACACTAGTCCTCTCTTCTTGTATTGCCTCCTCCAGTTCATGCTTGTCCTACTAACAAGGTCTTCTTTTTAACAGTCTTATTAATTTGTCTCTATACCTCTTGTACTTTAGTAAGTGACATGGGGTTCAATATAATGCGCTTACCCTCCTTCTAGAACACATAAGTGTTCCTAAACCCATCATGCAACACCCTCCCATCATACAATCAAGGTCTGCCAAGCAGTATGTGTGATGCACACCCGGGAAGAATATCACAAATAGTCTCATCATGGTACTTCTCCCCTATGTTGAATGGAACCTTAGCCCTTTGAGTGACATGTAAACTGCCTTGTTCACTCAACCAGTGCAATTTATAAGGCTTAGGATGTGGAGTAGTGACTAGTTTTAATTTCATCACCAGTTGAAGCAACCATTACATTTGTTTAAATACCCCCATCAATGATAAGAGCATAAAGGTTACCTTGGACCCTTAAAAATAA
>JBBMOL010001450.1:0-38938 GCA_037954665.1 Laguncularia racemosa | reverse complement strand
CCGTCTACAACAGCTTCCTGGCAAGCATTGTGCAACAAAAAACACGCTGTACTTGCGGCCTGCAGGGCCTGGGCAGCGGATCCCTAACACTTGAAAATGGAAAAGAAAACAACTAACGAGTCACTTATCTACATAGGCAAGTTACAGAGTTGAGTAGTAAGTGAAGAATTTTCAAGTCATGGTGGTAAACACTCAGCTGCTTCACCAGGAGTGTGCTGCATTTGAAGAGGCGTGTAGTACAAGTATTCCCAGGTCTCCGGATTCACCCAAAGATCGCCTTGCATCTTGTATGTGGCTATCCCAAATGGAGCAAGGGAAATGTGTCCTGATCCTTGTCCCTGCCATTTATATTCAGCTTACGATCTGCAGAAAGACTGGAGCATCGGCAGCATTGGTCTCTCACTTCATTGCAGCAGTGATCTTTGGCTGCAGTGTTGTCATAGAACTGCTCAAACTATCTGCAGAAACAATGCAGGAAAAAAAACTTCAGCTTAAAGAGAAAGAATGAAAACACAAATGATGCCCTCAGGTTTTGCAAACTATCTTATACATTGTATTATCACAACTAATAATTAAAATCCACTTCTTCAAGGAACCTGTAATTAGTTTTTAATGTTTGAATAGACAGTTCTGGGGAAGAAGAATATCAGTGACAGCAACCTTCCAACGACAAAGGGGGTAGGAAATGGGAAGACCCAGGGGGAAAACAATTTTGCACAGAGAGTTTGCTTAATTGGCTGCAAAACAAAACCCTAAGACGTGACATGGCGAAAATGAATTTGCAGCTAAATATGCAATTAGGAAGACTGGCCTTGTAATTTATCAAGTCTCCATACTTGATTAGCCCAGACAGGACACTAATGTTTCCTGAGAAAGATTAGAGGCATGAGGATGCTAAATAAATCCAATAAAATGAAGTGAAAAACCAGTGACATGGCGAAAATGAATTTGCAGCTAAATATGCAATTAGGAAGACTGGCCTTGTAATTTATCAAGCTCCATACTTGATTAGCCCAGACAGGACACTAATGTTTCCTGAGAAAGATTAGAGGCATGAGGATGCTAAATAAAACCAATAAAATGAAGTGAAAAACCAGTGACATGGCGAAAAAGAATTTGCAGCTAAAAAATGCAATTAGGAAGACTGGCCTTGTAATTTATCAAGTCTCCATACTTTATTAGCCCAGACAGGACACTAATGTTTCCTGAGAAAGATTAGAGGCATGAGGATGCTAAATAAATCCAATAAATGAAGTGAAAAACCAGTGACATGGCGAAAATGAATTTGCAGCTAAATATGCAATTAGGAAGACTGGCCTTGTAATTTATCAAGTCTCCATACTTGAAATTTGCCCAGACAGGACACTAATGTTTCCTGAGAAAGATTAGAGGCATGAGGATGCTAAATAAATCCAATAAAATGAAGTGAAAAACCACTAACCCCCACCTAGAATGAAATGCAAAGATAATTTATTTCTCTTCCACGTATTCTTAATTAAATTCATATGCAAACTATCCTTTATTTGATAAAATCAGGTTTTCTGTGCTGGTGTATTTCTACGATTGTTTCCATGGTGGTCAGTCAAGTCAGACATAATCACAGGAATAAGAACTAACTTAGCATTGTCTATTGACCAAAGAAATGAAAAACTAGGAAAAAATTTTCAAACATTTAGGCTGAATCAACAAGGTTCAACAGAACAAAATTTTTTGAGAACTCTATTTTAGAGTTACAAAGGATGCTGCATTCATGAACATTGACTAGCAAGTTTTACAACCATGGATCCAGTCAGACAAAAAGACAACAAGATATGTGAATGGATGCTTTTACCTCCCCCCAAGCAATTTCGCAAGTGAAATGAGCATTTCTTCATTATGTCCCCCTATGACAACATCAAAAACGAAAAAAGGAAACCCCGGTCAGACAAAAATGGGCTTCTGAGACTTAATCTTGCATGTCTCCCTACGATGATGATGAAAATTGAACGAACGTCCAGAACGCAAAACATGGAACTACAAAAATTTCAAAACTGTGATGCCCGGGAATGCAGGCTTCTCCACTTAATCGAAATATGTTGTCTAACGTTATATTGCAGGTTTTCAAAAAAACTAACTTGTCAATGTCCTATTCAAAAATGGTGCATATTGATTATTGAATCAATGCAACCAGACCTGGGTGTGCAGGGTCTCCAATGAGGGCATACTCCAATGAGGTGTTAGAAATGAAATGCTCCCTTACTTGAAATGGCTCTGCTTTAGTAAATTCTTGAGAAAGATGAGAGCTTTTCTTGAAGCAGCAAAGTGATGATGAGCATTACAGTTCTCAGTTAAATGTTTATTAAGTGGGTATTTTAAGCAGTTAATCCAATACCTAGAAAAGATGATGAAGCGTAGGTAAGTGGGGCATGTGACAGACCCTTCTCTGTGCTTCTTGGAATATGGTATATTGGATCCTGAAAAAGGGAAAGATCCAGGGGTTTTTCCCTTTCTCTTTGAAGAAAAGCTTGAGCCCCTTTTCCCTCATCGAAATCATTAGATCATAAAGCAAGGAGGGAAAAACCAAAAAATGAGAAGGGATATATCATATATCTATTTGTGCAAAAGAAAGGAAAGGAGGGAGTCAAAACCCTTTACCCAAAGGGAAAACTTTTTTTTGCTATGTAAAGTTAAGGGGTAGAAAAAGTTGGTATTAAGATACCTTTTACCTCATTAAACAAACAAAGCACCAATTATGTCCACTGAAGATTGTAGGGAGTCAAAATTGTGATCAGAGGTAAAAATTTTTAATGCGAAAAAAAGCACCTCCTCAGACCACCCCCTTTGTGCAGCTGGCATAGCTTGGCAACATAAACCCTTTTCCAGGCACAATTAAAAAAAAAGACTTCCTCCTGGAAATTAGTAACTGGAAGAGCTACTTGCTATTCCACAAAAAGACTAGCCTAAGATTAGTGCTTTTGCTATATCTGTAATGTTAATTTGTTCAAGCAGTAGTTCTTTTTAAATGGGAAAGAAACAGGAAAAGAGAAGTCATATCGAAAAAACTGCTGGGGGGGAAACAATTTCCATTACCATGCAACAGCCTCCAGCTTGTGGAGAAACTCCATGCTCTTGAGAGTTTTCAAAGCCACTGATCCTTTGCCAGTTCATTATTACATGTAAATCAAAAAGCTGTTTATGGTCTTCTTGAGCTAAAAAAATTCAAAGGGAATTATTTCATCCTAATAGATAAAGGGGCAAGAAAATTTATAGAAATGGGAAATTCCACAACTTTTCATTAGTAAAGGCAACTGCTTTGCGCATGCTCAAACCATTTTTAAAAAAATTAGAGTTCAGTTTCCATCCCCAAATTAAATTTCCCCCAACTTAAAGGGGTTATGTGTAATCAAACCCAAAATCCTACTCAAAAAATATTAAATTTTTAAAATTCAATGTTTACTTAGTTTAAATGCTGAGTTAAGTTTAAACTCAAGCTATTTAATAAGAAATTTTTCTGAACAAAGCTCCAAGTATCAAATTATTAGTTCCCCAAGTTCACGATCCGAATCTAAGTTTAACTCGAGCTTTTATGTGTAAATCGATGGGGAAATTCAGCTGGGGTTAGAAGGGGAATTTTTAAATTATTTTTAACCTCAAATGGGACATTGGGTAGTTTTTTTATGAGTCGCATCAGTACAGAAACGAAAAGGTAATGGGGCGGGGGGGGATTTTTTTTTAAGGAAGGAAAACAAAAAAGCCTTTTCTCTACTCCGCCCTTAGCCACGGGAAAAACCTTTAGATTTTTGGGGCACCACGAGTCAAACCTCATTACATTTTTAATTGTCGGTGTACCAAAAATTAAACTACCGAATTATGATTGCCCAAAATTTGAACAAAAATTTTCCCCCGTTAAAAAAAAAAAAAAAAAACAATTTTTTTTTTTAAATATTATCTCCTGTACAAAAAGGGAACATAATATAATAAAAATTTAATAATCAAAGTAGTATGAATTGAGAAAAATAATTTTTAAAATGACACACAAATCAGCCCCAAATTTGGACTGATGTGCAAAGCTTGATTCACCCCACCCCAAGTATGCATAACAATAAGAACTCGTGACAATTTAAACGTGGTAGATAAAACAAACAAAACTGAATTTCTTCGCAAATAAAATAAGGGGGTATAGAGGAATATGCGAATCATTGGAATTTACCAACAAAATGTAAGCACGTCGGGTTAATGAGTACTTGGTTAAGGGTGTTAATTGGACCAAGGGACGTTGAAACAGGTGCCCATGCAGAAGGCCCACCTTCACATTTACTTGCTGGACATGTTGGGCTATTAAACATATGATGTCCAGTCTTTCATCATTCACGATCCATTTGATCCCCCTCTTTAAAAACCCTTACATTTATATATTATATATTATTTTTAAACCCAAACATATTTAAATTAAGGCGATCCCAATGTAATGCTTTCTTTTTCCATTCTTCAAAAAAGAAAACGGGGGGTTTCAACCATAAATTAAAAAAAAAAAAAAACGAAATTGCATGACCATTCACAAATCACAAGGGCAAAAACTTTAATTCGTATCAAACTGGAAAATAAGAAAAAACAACCCTTTAGATGTCAATTCCTGTTGAGATGGGGTTTATATTTTATTCCGTTTTTAAAAAAAAAATTGGGTTTATCAATTTTTAAAAAAATTATATGGGTCAAATAATGATGAGTAATTAATTTATATTATAAAAATTTTTATTTCGTATCATGAGCATATTTAATTATTATATTTATAATATCTTATCCGTCAGAAATTACTCTACCTACCGGGTTTAAAAAAAAAATAGAAGAAGATATTATTGGGTTTTTTCCCAACCCACCAAAACAAAGTCTAAAATAAAAGGGAAAAGCTATCCCCAAGCAAAACGAAAATTAAAATTATTGAGGAAATTTATATAGAAAATAAATTTGAAACGGGTTTTTTCCCCTCAAAGAAACAGAAACAAAATATCAAACCCAGGTTTAAATTTACCAAAAATAAAGATCAAGAACTTTTAAACATCAAGAAAACCCAAAAAGCTGATGCAACAACCGTAATAAAAGCAAAGCCGATATCATAAACATAAAATTCTTTGTACAAAGGGACAAAAAATTTTTTTTTTTTTTTTTAAATCTACCTGGGAAATCGTTCTTGAGGGAAAAATGGGAGTAACACCATCCAGAAACCTTTGCAGATTTCTTTTCTTCAGAAAGAAACCCTCGCATTGATGTTGCCTTTAATCTCTCTTCCTTTTATCGCTAAAAGCTGCCACGATCGATCAATTATTATCTAGTAGTAGCAGTACTAGAAAAGGGAAAAACAAGGGGCTTATGTTCGAAAACAGGAACTCTGTCTAGTTTAAAACACAAGAATCCGAAAAAAGGGGTTGGGTTTTGAACCTTACCCTCATGGAGTTACAACTCAGAGTTCCTTTTTAGGAAAGGGGTTTGAATATACAAAAAAAACATACGGATTTTACTTTCCAAATCGAGATTTGGGGGAAAAAAAAATTTAAAGCAAAACTTAAAAAACGAAATATTAGATGAAAAGGAGATTGACCCAGAAATTGACTTCCCAAAAAACGTGCGAAAATATTTATTTTGATATGTTATGTTAATGATAGGGTTTTAAAATAATTAATTCAGGTAATTAATGAAAACCCCCCAAAAAGGGAGAAAAAAAAAAAAACGTTTTTTTAAAAAAAAAAAAAAAAACACACACACACAAAAACAGATGGAGAGATAGAGAGAGAGAGAGAGAGAGAGAGAAGGAAGGAGAGAGGGGTATGTCTAGAAGATGGTTTTGGGTTTTTTTAAAAAGAAAAAGGATTATATTCTTTATAAAAGAGAGAGAAAAGAGAGGGGGAAAAGGAAGAAGAAGGGCAAAAAAGTTTTTTGGGTTTTGTTGTTTTTGTGAAGTGGAAGTGAAATTGGAGTGAGTTGGTTTTAGCAGGTAAGGTCGACGTTGCAAATATATGCAGCGAATTGGGGGGGGTGAAAGAGTTACAGAGACACGCAAAAGAGAAGGGAGAGAAGAATTAGGATTAGGGGGGTTTGGGGGGGATTGGGCTGTCGTGGCTACGAGAGTTCCTTCGGCCCCCGTGTGTTGGGGAAATCACTCCCCTTTTTTTCCGAGTGGTGTTTGTGAGTTGTTTCCTTTGTTTGCTTCTGAATTTGGACTTTTCCCGTTTTCATTTTTTGTTCTTTTTTTTCCAGGATGAGATAAGTGAAGTTTATTTAAAAACGGATAGGATTTTGCACCTTTTATGTTTTGTTTTAAAAAATTGGGAGTGAAATTTGTACTTGGGAGGGGGGGGGAAAAATGGGGAAAAACAAAAATTAAAGAGAAAATAAAATGGGAAATTGGATAACAGAAGAAAAATAAAGTAAAAAAGGGCAGGCTCTTTTTTTTATACCTTGATAACTTTATTTTAACCTATTGCAAGGGGTGATCCTTCTCTCTCGTGAATATGCCAAAGAAGGACATTGGAGAGTTACACTTCTTTCTTGGCATTAGAGTCACCTTTTACTCCACAACGACTTCATTTGTGTCGGTTTTGAATTCATTTTTGACCTACTAGAAAGACTTTATACATATTTTTTCAAGCCAATCCCAAAATTTTTTTATCCCCAATTTTATTGTTTCTGTTAGGGTACTTCAAAACCCAACTAAATTTCTAGATGGGTTATCAACTCTACACTTAATTTGGGTTTAGTTAATTTAAAGTGTCTTTCCCAAAAACTAACCTCATACAACAACAAAATAAGTCCTATATCTTTTTTGGGGGCTATCTCATAATTTTTGCTAGAATGGCCCGATCTTCCCACAATTATAACCCCCAAACATTGAACCTTTAAAATATGGGGAAAATTTACCCTATACTTGTTTTCCTTCTTTTCAAATTTAAACCAAATTCCTGATTTTAAAAGGGGGCAAAAATAGGGATTTTTTAAACCCCTTTCACAAAAAGGAAAAACCCCCCCTCCTACCTTTGCAAGAAATGATAGGTTCAATCCCAACACCTCCCTTATCTTTTCCCCCTTAAAACATTAGCATTATTGGAATTTTATATCCTCCAAAACCCCGGACCATGAAACCGAACTCATATAATTAGAAACTTCAAAAAGTCATGATGCCGTTTCTCATAGTCCACCGTTTTAGTAAAAAGAAAACCCTATTGCTTAATTTTAAAAGCTTTTGCTCATCCCAAAAACTCGTATACCCTAATTTAGTAGGAGAGCAGAAGATGAAGGGGTTTGCAATAAATTTTAGCTTGGGTAAATTTCCCTGGATTAAAGTTGAGAAATTAATAAAATAACAACATTGGAAATTTTAATTTTTTTGGATGATATCCCCCAATTTTCAAACTTTATTCTCTATAAAAATTTTTGCCCCTTTTTTTGTAAATTGCCAATAATGCGAAGAAGAAGAACCCCATTTTATAGCAAACATGTTTCAATAGACAAAAAGGTAGTGTTAAAAAACAAAATTCCAATAATTTACCATATATGGAATTTTAAAGTTGTAAATTAAATTTTTTGAGCAAAATTAAAAGAGTACTAAAAATTTCATTACAGGACATTTTTTTTGTTGGTAATAAATAGGTTTACTTTTCTCAATATTGTTCATCCATTATGTAAAACTTTTTTTTTTAACATTTCAAACTTTTAAATTTTGAGATCACAATTTAAAAGTTTATATAATTTTGATAAATTTTTTAGTAAAACAAAAATAGTTTATTAGATTTTATTAAAAAAATTATAAAAAAAAAAGGAATAAAATATTTTTTTTAATAAAATACCTAAAATATTTTAGATGAGAAAAAAATTTAAAAAATATTTATGTTTAAAAACCCAAAATGTTTAAATTTTTCCCTAAAAAAAAGGGGGGGGGTTAAAATCCCGATTTTAAATTGAAATTGACTTTTTGGGCCCCCAAAAAAAATTGTACGGGAACCGGTATTAGAGACCCGATGTCAATTTCTCGCTTTTCGAAATTACAAATTAAACTTTTCGTTTTCAAACAGTGTAAAATCTTTCTCACTTTCTTATGGGTCTTCCCCGACAAATGAGAAAACCCAACCGCTCTTTTTCTTAAACCCCTTTGCCTTGGTATCAACACCCAATTTGATCGCCCTTTTCGTAGCTTTCCTTTCACATTTTAGGGAAATCAAAACGTAAAAATGACTATTCCACGTACTGAGGTTCTACAAAAGGGAAAACGTGTAATCAATCCAATCATCATCGTTTTAAAAACGCCAGTGCGCCCGATCAAAAACCCTTTGAACCAAGGGAAGGTCTTTCACTAACTCCCAAAACAAACCCGAGAAATCCTCCACTAAGCGAAAACGCCATTGGTATAAAAGACTCTACATTAGGGTTTAAGCTTGACCCCACTCTCATCTCCTTTAAGTAAAACCCTTTTCCCAATTCGCAAAGGAAATGAATGAAGCCCAAATTGATTTCATTGCAATCGGGGTTTTCAAATCCTGATTCATAGTGATATTGGATTTTGTGACACCTGATGTAAATTCATTTTAAAAATCAGATTTTTAAGATTCGTTTTTTTAAGGGGTATATTTTTTAGAATATTTTGTTTGGGGATATTTTTTGTTTTTTTTTTTAAGGGATTGTTGTATTCTTCTTCTTAATTATAAATACAAAGCAACGTTACTAGAAATTAATGATTGAAAAGGGTTTTTAAGTCCGGCTCGCAATCCCGGAACCTATTACTTTTATCACTTAAAGGACCCAAAAAGGAAATCCCGAAGATTTCACTTCTTTCAGGGTCGATTTTTGATGGTGACCCGTATTCAATAAAGGGGGCCACCAGTCATCATGCTATGTTTCTGCTTTAACCATCCCTTTCCTTTTCTTTTTTTTTTTAAAATTAAATTACAGTACATAGCATCTGGGGCAAAACTTGAAAGGGTTAATGGATCTAGGCTCCAATTTTTTAAAAAATATTAATTATTAAAATATATTTAAAAAGAAAAATTAGAAAATTGTGTATAAAATTTTTAGAAAGTAAAATTTTATAGATAACTAATGGATTTAATATATAGTTTTATTAATATGAGGTTTTAGACTTAAATTTTATTATTTTTTTTTTATTTTTTTAAAAATTATATTTATTTTATGTTTTTTAATGGTATTTTTTTTTTTGTTTTTTATTTTTTTTTTTGAAAATAAATAATAACTTTAAATATCTTTTATTAAGAATTATAACAATATTCTTACTTATTTTTAATTTAAAATTTTTATGTTATTATATATTAAATAATATTGCGATACAAATAAAAAAAAAATAACCTTGGGCCCCCTCACGGGGGGCTGCGGGTCCTCCCACCCTGATTAGCGGACTCGTCCCCTCGTTGTGTGAGTAATGATATGTTATTTTTTGTGTCCCCCCCCGTGTCTAATTGAAGGGTCTTCTTTGAGTTTTCTTTTTAATGTCACGTGGCTACTCTTTTTGGGTTTTCCCCTTTGGCCTCGTGTCCCGTGCTGGAAGTGGATGTGGAAGTATGCCCCTTTTTTTTTTTTAATCTTTTTCTGTCTCTTTTTTTGTCCTTTTTAAATTTTTTCCCAAAAACCCCCTTTTCCTGATTGGTGATACGAAAATAAGTTTTTTTTAAATTTAGATAATTAGATAAATTTTTTAAATTAATTTTTACTACTTATTAAAATTTTTTTTTTTTACATATATTTTTCTTGTAAATCACCCCATTATATATATATATATATTATATATTCCTTATTCTAATAATTTGGGTTCCCCTTTCACCAAGTCCCCGGCTGAAACTGAAAGCCAGGCTGAAGGGCCCGGGCTCCGTCGTATCGTCATCATCAGTCGTCTCCTAGACCTGGTTTTTTTCGGGGGGTTTTAAAGTAAGGTTTTTTTTTTTTTTTGGGCGGAGTGTTTTAAAGTACCCTTTACTTTTAATGGCCAAAATAATACCAGCTATTTATTTTCAGGAAAATGGTAACAAAAATTATAAAAAAAAATAATTTTTTTGCTACTTTTTCCAAACTAAGTGATTTCATCTATAAATTTTTTTAATTTTTAGTACTTTTATTTTTCTACTTTTTCATTTGAAGTATTTACCATTTAATTTCCCTTCAAGTGTCTATTTTTTGGAAAAAACTGGAAAGATTTAGCATATCTGTTAAAAGAATTTTTTTTAAATGATATTTTATTCTTGAAAGAATAGACTTTTTTTGAGCTTTAAAATTACTGCTTGCAAAAAATGGAAGTATAAAGAGAAGTTCACTATGACAACTCGATGCCCTTAACTAATTCCCCTAGCTCTAAATATATGAATATTTTTTAAAGAACAGACAAAAACAATTCTATTGGGTAAAAATTCAAAAAAACTACATCATCCCTTACTAAAAAATAAGTATTGGTCGTAATCCTGTTATACTCTTACTTTATAACTTTTTTTTAATCAAATAAATTTTAAATAAGTATTTGATGATAAAAAGATTAGTTTTTTTAAAAAAATATTTGTATAGTTTTGTCTCTATTTGTTTTTATTACTTTGAAATTTATACTCAAAAGTATACATGATACAGTTTAAATTGGATGCCTTATATTCATTGTGTAAAAATTATTAAATAAAAATAAAAAAATATACATGCAAAAGCCAAAAACCCAAACATCCATAACCATAAATCTAAAGCATTTCAAATTTTTTCTATCTTCACCTCTTTCTTCATTTCTTCCCTATTATAATTTTATATTTTTTGCTTTTTTTATCCCCTTTCTTCTTTTTTCTAATTTCTTTATTGTGCAAGGGAAAAGTATACAAAAAAACATTTTTTTTAAAAAAAAAAGAATTTTATTTTCATCTTTGTATTTTAATTTTTTTCAAATCAAAACCTTTTTTAAAATTTATATTAAAATGTTTTCAATTCATATTCTTTTGTATTTTTCATGTTTTCCCCAAATATCCCATGTCTTGTGGCACTTTGTGCCCTTTGAAAAATTTTACTGGGTTTAAGTTCCAAGATAGTTGCATAATGTCGGGGATAAGTTTTGGTTAAAAAATTTTAAAGAACATGTATCTTTTAAGGTGGGTACAAGTATGACATCATATTTTATTTAAACCCTATACCCCCCTTTCTTTTGGAAATCTAGGCACATCATTTAAATAGTGTGGTTTTGGCAACACTTTTTATTTAGGATGTGCCCTATAAAAATTTGTATTTCCCACATGCAAGTGTTTTACTTATGTGTCTTTCCTGTAATGAGGGGATATTTCTATACATTACCCCTTCTTTTTTCAAAAGGTTGAATTTTCTCATCATTTTGACTTGGGAAATGTGTTTTCCCTTGAGTTTGCTTAGGTATTTAGTATTTCATTTGAATGAAGTAGTCTATATTACATAAACCCTTTACTTTATCGTATCAACTTATTGTGATATAACTTTCCCTCATTATTTCATTCAATAATATATTAAATTTAAATTTTAATTTAACACTCAGAAAATGTAAGAAAATCAAAATTTAAACAATCTTTTACAATACATAGATATGATTAATGTCCCATTTTTTAACTGGGTTTGGGGGGGTTAAAAAAGTTCAGTTATATTAATAATGGGCATATTAAAAAACAATAAAACTTAGATTCTTCGAGGTGAGCAAAAAGTATACCCCTTATTTGTGAGAGATTATTAAAGGGGGGTTTTTAATCAACTTTTTGTATATACCATCTTAATATGATGTTTGGGCCCAATGTTGATAAAAAGTTTAATTCATAAGACTGGACAGTTAGGCGGGGGGTTTTATGAAAGGCCAACGCATGCAAAAAACAACATAATGCGGTGCACAAGATCAGGGTACTTTACCTACAAAGCAAAAGGGAAAACAAATTATTTCCCTTTTTCCTCTGCAATGCATGGAGATGCAAGATCAATCATCCATAACTGAAATTTACATTATAGGTCTGAGGAAGTAAAAAAAAATTTCTTGTTTATGTAATTCAATGTGGGACATGAAAAGATTCTATGGGAAAAAAAAATTTTGATTAAAACTAGTGCTCGAAAGAAGGCATTTGTTACATAGCCATTATAAAAGCCCACAAATTACACACAAAAAAGCATTTAATTAAACTACATTAGCATAGACTCATAATACAATCCCCACAAGAAACCAAAAGAAATTTAGCCACTCCCATGTAACAGCTTTTACCCTTAACCCTCACAATGGTTTTGAACAAATTACCAGATGAAAAAAAAAAAAAAAATAACGGCTAAGCACGAACACACGAAAAACAATCACATGAAGGGTTTCAGAACCCTTACACACACCAAGGTTATGGAAGACCAAAATTTTTTTGTAGAGCAGACAACAAAAAGCAAAACCAATAGTTAAGCACAAACCATTACAAAAAACTAGATTTGGGTGTGGAAGAAAAAGATAGTGGAAAGGAAAACCTAGCTCTAGCAAGACGATCAATTTGGAAAGATTTAGGGTGTGAACGGTTTATTTTTGATGGGGGATTTTTAATGCTTAATCCCCCTCGTTTGTAGGTGACAATGACGCCTAAAATTCTAGCAAAGGTTTGGGGATGTTGATGGAGCACCGAAGTAAATGAGATCCAACTGTCGGAGGGTAGATCTCGAAAGTGTGGGGACATTGGGTTGCGTTGTTTCCCTTTTCTTTTTTGCAAATCTTGACTTGCATTCACTTTGCAGCAGTAACACCTCCCTTCCCCGTGAAAATTTCCATATTTTCGATGGTGCACAAAAGGTTGATGGAGATTTCTTTTCCCCTCTGCAATTTCCCCCTTTGCTATACCATGTTGAGGAGAAAGTGGGGGAAAAAGAAAACAAGGGCCCCTTTTATTTTGGATAGGAATTCCAATTCAATGTTTTTTGTGATTTTGATTCATTTTAAATGTCTAATTTTTTGCTTTTGATGAAAGTAAAAAGCTATAATTCCTATTTTACATGGAATAAAGCTATTAAAAAAATTTTTATTTTAAACTAAATTTTAAAAAAAGTTTTAATGTATAAAATTTAAGGTAAGAAATTAGGTTGTTTAATTAATGGGTATCGAAGTAAATTTTGGGTTTGTTTTTGCTTTGTCTATTTTGTAGATTTATTCTAGAGCCGAAGGTACAGTAATTCAAAAAATCACCTTTAGTGAAGATATTGTAGTTTAAAGTTTATTTTCGATGAAGAAGCCATATTTTTTTATTTTTTAGGGGGTTTTTTCAAACCCATTAACATAATATATTTTTTGGCAACGAATGGCAAAATCCTTTGTTTTTTTTTTTTTTGGGAAAAAGAAAAGAAAATTGAATCCTCTAAAGGCCCCCGTTACGTTTTTTGCGTAGAAAAGGGAAAAACCAAATGGCTGAAAGCTTATAAAAAATCCCCCCAACAAAAAATTCGACTCGAGTCAAACTATAAAGCCCAGTTCAAATTCCCCCTTTCCCAAATCAGTGGCGCGAAATGTTACGCTCCTTCCTTTTTATTCCCGCTTAAAAACCCAAAATCATCTTGTTTTCCCCCCTTTTTTCTCTCTCTCTCTTTCTCTCTCTATAATTTTCACTCATTTCCCCATCACACTGAAGATTATTTAACTTCTATCACACTGAACATTATTTATCTTCTTCAACGATTTCCTACATTAGCCACAACGAGATCGTGTTCGTTCACCGGCCACGATGACGACTGCCGTCACCACCACCCCCACAGATCTCAAAGAGATTGTCCGATCAACGTAATTCCTTTTATTCAATTGCCTCATAAACGGAGCTAAGTTCCCACACAGCGAAGAGCAAAAAGGAGTCCGGTTTCAAATCCAGCGAAGTGGAAAACTCCCCGAAGATGCTTGGCATTAAGTCCAAAAACTACAGCTAACGTAAGTATAATTCTCTTCTGATTTTTCGTTGTTTTTTTTCCAGGAAAATGTTTAATGAATTGATAGGTTATGGGAAAATTTTTGAAATTGTTGAAAACTTTATGATAAATTTGGTGCAATATCACTGTTCGATTTGCGGGAGAATTGAACTAACGGGATATTTTGTTTGGGAAATAACTAAAAAGATGATTTAATTTTTTAAAGGTTTTGATTGTAATCCTAAAAGCGATGCCCCGGGTTTGGGTTTTGTTAGAAAACTTTAATGACTAAAGAGTAAAATTTGGGAGGAGTTAAAATTTTTTGAAGAATGCTCCCCTTTGAATTGGATATTGGGTTATCTAAATGATTATTTTAGGTATTTATGTAGCAAAAGGGGCTAATATTTGTTCGAAATTTGAAATTGAAAGCATTTTCAAACATGGGATCGTGGTCACAAATGTAATATTTTTAAAGCGATTGTGCTTGTACAAAATCTTTATACTACATGTAGAAATTTTGAGTTATTTGACGTAAAAAACTCAAAACTCATGTGTTGCCTGTTCATTTAGTTTTCTCAGTTTGCGGGAATTATCGGATGCAATTGAAGGGAAGTGAGAAAGCTTCCACTGATAACCCAGTAAAAACTGTCAAAACACCGGTTAAGAAGCTGCTTAATAATTTTGCTGCTAAATCGAGCGGGAAATCCTAGAGGAAAGTCGACTACTTAAAAAAACAATGAAATTTTTACCATTCCCATTACGTACTCAGGTAATCCTTGTCAATTATCATTTCCTTTTTTAAATGCAGATCGTCAGCTGTTGAATGCAGTTGGGAAGCCACTGCATGTATCAATGGTGCCGCCCAGTGTTGTCTGCCGTGAAGCTGAAAGAAAAGAGGTTGGAGTTTTGCCAGGATGTTACAGCTTGAGAAGGCAGGGAGCTTGTTTTGTATGTGGTCCCCGGGGGAAACTGGCAAGTCTTTATAAATTGATAAAAGTTAGGCACCTTCTCCTTGTTTTGGGCCGGGGGTTTGGGCTAGCTGTCAATAAATTCCCCAGCCCCCCCCGGGCCAGTTCATTATGATCTCCCCTATTTTCTTTTGTTTCAAGCTGATGTTGTTAAGCACTTTTTTTTGGGGGTGGGTGTCCCCGAATGCTTTTACATGGTGCATAGTTAGTAATCTTAACATGTTGGACACAATTTGCGCTATTCATCAGAAGTTATCTATACAAATAGAAGATAGTGTGCTTTTTTTGCTTATATTTTGAATTGGTTATGTTTACCATTAATGCCCTTTACTAAAATATAGGTATGATTTCCCCCTGGACAGGCTGGTCTTCAAAAAAAACCCCAAAATCTTAACATAAACTGCACTTCTCTGTCAGCATCTTCTGAAATTTTCAATAAGGTAACTGATTATGTTGAAAATATGTAGCTGCAAATATTTAAATATTGATAATTATCAAAAAAACATGTTAAATCTGATGCTGACTGACATTTTTTCTGCAGATGCTTGGAAAAGTGCAACCGGAAAAAAGGGTCAATAGTTCTGCTTCACCCTTGCAAAGTCTCAAGAAATTGTATACTCTGAAAAGCAACTAAACTTGTCCCACAAAGTGTTGGCAAGATTTTGTAAGATGCATATTGGACAATGCCTTTTCTTGGAAACTTTTTATCTCGAGCCATGAATTTAACTATAGTTTAGATACCTTTGCTTGCCACTTTGAAAAATTTATAGATGAATTAATCAGATGCCTTGCCACGTAATCTGATAGCTTTGAAGGGTTGTCATTTTTTTTCTATGCTAAAATGGCTTTCTTATTTCACAGGTTGTAATATAGAGTTGATGATGGTCTATTTGATAAATAGGAACGCGATGTGTCACATGAACTATTTATGCTCACAAACATTCCCTTTTCAAGATGCATAATAATTAGGTAAATTTGCATCTGTAGAAGAAAATGTTTCTTTTGGTGAACAATCCTGGCGGACCATTAACTTTTTTTTCTCCTTTCCTTTCAGGAATTGGCATCTTGCTTTAGACTTGGCGGATCGTTTTCTTCCAAAGCTTCAATCCTTGAATTGTATGGCTTGAAATTTATTGCTGAACTTCTCTTTTTTTTTTTTTGGATCAGTTTGATGAACTTCTCTTATGGTACAAGGATCGCAATTTTTTTGCCTGGTCTTCAGTTGATTGTCATATTTGAAGTCTTATAAGTCAAGATAATCATGACCTGGACAATTTTTGGGAAGGAAGTGTTTTTAGGATTGGTTTTCATTTAACAAGCCATCTTTCTTTCTTAATTGCTTCCTGTTTGTTTGAAATTTGAAGTTTCAGATGATTGTCAAAATTGGTCTATATGCTATTATTGTCCACCTTCCAACAAAGGATGGATGGTTGGCTTTCTCTTGTACAATTCTTTGTTGTCATTTTCCATTATCACTTGTCATATAGTCTATGCTTGCTAGTTGTGATTCTGGAATTGCGTTAATTTATTTCCAAATTCCAGGTTAAGTACCTAATTAAAGGATACACATGGTTATAGATGATTCTTTTTTCTTCATAAACATAATCAGGTTTTTTTTTTTTTTTTTTAGGCAAGCCTTGTTTGTTACGTTATTTCGTGCCAGACTCTAAAGATCAGATACTAAAGATTGATTCATGAATGGCTCTTGGTAAGTTTGTTCTTCTTTGTTTTGCTAATAGTGAAGAAATAAGCTCTTTTCAATTTCTTGCATGTCTTAATTTTTGAGTTCTTACCTAATAAGTTAGATTTTATGTTCTTCACATGTGAAAAGTAAGTTCACTCTGTTGAGGTTGATATTTTTTTACAACAAAGAGTTGCCAATCAGTTCATGAATTCATGGAATTGCTTTAAAGATGGTAAGTTTACTGCTTTCCACTTGATCCTTATTCAGAAATTACAATTTATTTATCTCTATTGTACTGCAGGCACTTCTCATACTTATATTTCATCAAAAGCATTGGAACTCTGGCCTCTGTGCAAGGTGTAGTCATGATGATTTTCTTATTAACCAATGTGAACAATTAATTCTGTTTGCTTTTGTTGAACACCTGTTTCCCCCTAACTGATATATAGATGTAACAGAAAGTTGCTGCAGCTTGAGGAGATGTGCGGAAAGCTCTTTGCATATGCAGGTTAGTGGTTGATTGAAAATAGATAAGGTGCTGTTAGCATTGCTTAATATTTAGGTGTATCAGCAATGAACATACCTTCAACAAACTTAGTACTGAGTTGAATGCTCAACTGGGAACTTGAAGGGATCGTACCAGAATTTACAAACAGTGATGTGGCAGATTTGCAGGTACCTAAGCAGCCATCAACTGGTTTTAAATTGTGTGACATTGGCCTGTAGCTTATGGGGATTCCATGTTTTGGCAACATTAAATACTGTGAATGATCTAAAGGAATGCTGAACATCCAATTTATTGGAGTTTGATTAATTTTGCCTTGCTTCATATGCTTATTTCAGTACAATGGACTGTTGGATTGGGCATTCTAGTGGAGAAGGTTTTAAGGGCGGTGTTCAAGAGGTTTTTCCAAAATATCATCACCAGTATACCTTTTTCTGTCCAAGATGTGTCCCTTTCTTATTTATTTTGCAAGAACATTTTAAGCTGCATATTTAACATGCAGTACATCATTTCAGGAGTGCAAAGATTATATTAGAAGCAGAATTGAAGGAAATTAGGAACTTATTGAACTCATCATCTGTAGAAGATGAGTCCCTTGGTCAAACAAATAGCTTCAGATTTGGACTTTACTGCAAGACATGAGACCCTGATGGTGGGTGCTTGTTGACAGCATTTTATGCCAATTCGAATTTTGCAAAGCAGTTGTGCTTTTTGGATGTTTTAAGATACGGTTGAAGTTCAGAGAAAGTGCCTTTTCTTATTTGTGGGTTTTAATCTTATTTTCAGTTTACGTTCACTTTAGCTTAGTATTAAGCTTTTAGAAATAAACAAAAAACTACAGGAGATAGAGGTGGGTTATAAGATAGAAATATTGCAATAGATAGAAGGACATTAATTTCATATGGTTTCTTTAGAAGAATCATGGTACATTTTTTTCTGCACTCTTACGGAAAATTGGACTCCTTCTTGAACCATCTAATATTTGAACAATTTGATAGCTAATATCATTTACTTTCAGTTTTATTCTTCCTATTATTGCTGACCATACTAAAAGGTTAGGACGATCATATGGGCCTTTCTTTTTGCGCTATCAAGGACTTCAGATCGCCGGTTGTGGATATATTCAGTCTCTTCCCAACATCAACAGGTACATTTGGTTTGCAGTCGTGCAGATGCAGTAAGGATTGTGTGAGTTTGTCGTGCTTCAAAGTGGGAGATAGGTTTTCATAGTGTTTGATTTTAACCACAGATTGTACTTTGCTCTGCCAGTTAAACTATTTTCATGGACGGAGAAAGGATGCAGCTGATGGTGGAGGTACGTTCAATATCCTTCTTAATCGATGAATCAAATTCATAGTTTCTGGAAGTTAACGTTCATCTAATTGTAGTGACCATGCAGTTATATGAAATCTTATGTTGAAGTATGCAAATGTCGTCAATGGTACTGCGCAGGAGGTTGCTGGAATTTGTGCATGTGTGGTGTGATTAAATGATCAAGTATGCATGGTTAGTTTAATACTTTGTACTTCAGTTGCCTTAGCTTAAATGTTGGCATAGTAGAAATCAATTTAAGCCACATAAGAAGAGATGTTCCATTGAATTGTAGGGTCTTCTCAAGGCTAGTTCAATCTCGAGGAGACAATTAACAAAGTGTAGCTAAGGATTGATGAAGTGGATATCCGTTTGCATTACAGGTACCTATCCAAGTGGCTCCTTGCTCATCTTGCTTTTTCACCGTCGATGAATACGTTTGTGCTGCATTGATGGTCTCTTCTTTTTTTTGGCTGGGAGTTCGTTTCTTTCGGAATGCCTTGAGCGATCTTCACTTGATACTTGAGTAGTTTTACTGACTAATGAAAGGGAATTATAGGATATAAAGTTGTTTTTTAACCATGGATAGCCACTAACTGAAGGTAAGACTGAAGAGGCACCTTGTATATCGAAAGTCCTCTCTGTCCAACTCATTATGTTAAAATTGTCATCAAATCGCAACGTGATTCATGTTGGCATGTTGATGTCAAGTCCTTATTAATTAGTTAGGCGTCATTTCGAGTTTCCTTTTTCATGTTGCGCTTTTTCTTGGTTGCAGTTTTAGGTTCAATCCATTTGTTATTCAGACAGCTCCATCGATAATGAAGAATAAGAGTGGCCTTAACCTAAGACAGTAAGTATGCATCCTGACAAGAGTTTCAGATTGCAGCGGTTCCATCGTACATCGATGTGAAAAAGTAATGGCTGTTGCAAGAAAGTTCCTCCTCCATTCATAAGGGAAACCGTAGGAATTTATTTTTTGAAAGTGCGGTTAATCCATTGGCTTTTGGTCTTCCTATCTTGAATTATCTTAAAAGTACTTAAGTACTTTTTGGTTTCTCATGCAATTATTTTTTTACGTCTCTAATTCCAAAGAAAGAAAAGTTTGTTCCATTTTGGCACTTATACACATGCCAAATTTGCTGGGATGGATAAAAAACAAAAAACGATTTATTATTTAATAATTGAAAAACTTTTTTCCATTATTGTGTATTTTTTAATTTGTCATTTTAAAAAATAGTGCCTATTCAAATGCCAATATGACATTAGTTGTTTATTTATTTTTTTAATTTTTAAATAGTATTCATGTATTAAATAAATTGCAAATAGTATTAAATCTTAAAATTTTCTGTATTTAAAAAAAAAATGGTTTCATCATTTAGATTTTGGAATAACTTTAATGCTATTATAATATTATTTTCCTTTATTATAGTTTTTATCATTGATTATATTTATGATAATCATTTAAGAACTTTCTAAGAAAGAAAATCCTTTGTTTGCACACTAAACTTTTAAAATTATTAGTCATGTTGTTGCTTTTTTGAAAATAGTGGCTCTTGGAAAGTGGCACAGAAGCCTCCAGGATGAGCAGGGAATAAATAAATAACTGTTGCTGGTGATGCTCATTTTGATATTTTCCAAAATTGTTACTGTTACCTTTTCTCCAAGTTATTCCTCAGTAAATTATATTATTCTGATTTCTGAAGGATAATTTTAGTGCCATTCTGTTAACTTATTTTATAGGTTCATCTCTATCTTAAAACGTATTTCATTTTTTTCATTTTAGTTATTTTTAATCTCCCCATTATTTTCGAATACTATTGCTCTGGCATTCCTTCGTTTGCCAGCTTTTCAGTCGGAAATTTCAATGGTTTCTTAAAGAATTAGCTTCCCAATGTTGCATGATTTGCTTTTGAATTTTGGAATAAAAGTTAATCTTGTATCGTTTAGATTACTTTTACATCTCTAGTGGTTCGATAGAATACGGTTCAATGGGAATTCGATTTTAATATAATATTACGAGGATTTGTCAGTGACTAAGAGAGAAAAAAAAAATGCATGTTTTGCTTGACTCGTATAATGGAAGGGTCAATTTGTTTCAATGAGACTTTAGATAGAAAACACGTTGCTCACTTTGATGGTTTAGAAACCCCCAACTTTGAGGAGTTTTTTCCTTTTTATCACATCTTATTGTTAAAATAAACAACAAACTTCAACTTTAGTAATCTGTGCTATTGATAAGGTACTTTTGATTTGTTTAATTCTATTTTTCATGATAAGTCTCCCGGAACTCGATTTCCCTCCTCCTTTTTTTGATTGGTGACTATAGTGTCTAGGTGAATTTTGATATTGGTAACATATTTGCATGATGCAAATCAAATCTGGTTTTGGCATTGCAATTTTGGAGCAATGTTTCTATGATTGTAAGTTATTGTAGCAATATATTTTGATCTCTTATAATCCACCATTTCTACAGTAAAACGGTATGTTTATTCTGTAGAAATTATTTTTATATATTTTTATTAAATAAGTTACAATATTTTAATTTATGTAGCTTTGAATGCTATTTTTTTTAAGCTTATCTAATCTTAATGGTTAAGTCTTTTACATAATATTGGTTTTATTTCATTATTTATTTTTATTTTTCCTAATACTAAACCATGTTCCGCAGAATATGAGCTTAAATACTCTATGACATTATCTTTAAACCAATAGAGTTTCTTAATTTATGAATATGCACCATGTGGAATAGGGTTTTTTTTTCCCCTAATAATATAATGCAAGATCAACAATTCAATAGACCATTTCGATTGAAGCTAAATTATTGCATATTTAAGGAAGACAATAGTATGTGTCGACACATTATTTAAATTTACTTATTCCTGTGAAATAAGTGCATTATTGAAGAAACATTCTTCATTTTATTATTATAAACTAAACATTGCTACTACTCTATCTCAAATTTTATGATGTATGAAATTGTTTGACTGATACATTCTCAATACTAATTCTATAATATTTTTTTATTTTCAATGACACACCAAAAAAAGAAATGATCAACTTAAATATCACCAACAGAGATTGGCTATCTTCTGCACAACATGGTTTTCACATTTAACATGAGAATTACTTTTTTATATCATTTTTTGTTTTCCGCGTATTAATCGAATTATTAAATTTTAGCTTAATCTTTGTTAAAGTCAAATCAATTATAACTTCTCTTTCCTCCATCATTCAGACCTTTTGGTTTTACCCGAAATTTAAAAAAAAAAAAAAAAACCAAAGATTGTTGCATTGCCCTCTCATTGACTAACATGTATTATGAATATTAAGTAATTGATACATTGAAGAACAATTTAAGGTCATGTTTGAGAGAATAATGAAGGAATGGGGTCCCTGTTGTATTGAAAATTATCTTTTAACATGAATTGCTTCCTTTTGCAGCTATAAAATTAATGGAATTATAGTTGCTTCTACTAAGACAAATAAATAAATAAAAAACATTTACTTATATCTATTATTTATGTTAAAATGATGATTTTCATATTAATTCATTTATATTTGTTTTTTTGCACACAACAATGTGTTACAACATAGTTAAAATTTCTTATCCTCTCATTGCATGGAGTCGATGGCTTTATCTGCATGAATTGGACTTTGGGTTAAATCAAGTTTACAAATTGATTGTATTGAGGCCTATAAGATGAATAAAATGTAAGTTGTCGAGCTTTGAAAGTTTTCTTCGGCGCTTGTAATTTGATGTTATGTAAGAAAAAACACTATAATGGTGACTAGTGAAGTCAAAGTTTGTATGATGAGATTTTGGTATCTTACCTGGTGTAGAGTTGATATTTTTAGTGTGGGAAGTGATAAGATATTTATGACAAGTGAAATATTACTTAAAGGTATGTGCTTTTATTTAGGAAAGATAATGTGAATGTATATAGTTGGGAGTTGGATTATTATTTTCTATATTAATCTCAAATATTTTTAAGATTTATATTTTGCCTTGTATGAGGCCTGATCGAGGTGAGGCCTAGGCCCAAAGTTGAATTGGCCTATAACACATGAGCTTTTGATTAGTTTATACATAGATGTAAGCTTGCATATGTGGTAGACATGCGTGCATATACTTTTGTATTTATTTATCAATCTTGTTTTTGTATCATTTTATGAAAGTTTTAGTCATTATTGATGGTAATTTTTTTTTTTATTCCTTACATGGTCGAAACGAATGCACTATGGATCATGGTTAAAAGGAACTACTAACACTTCATGGAGTCCATTGATGAGCAGGGCAAGGAAAAAAAAAGAAAAATGGAAAAGCTAGCCTTTTTTTATTAGGTAAACATTAGAAAATAAAATGTTTATACTTACAATCATGGGGTATTCAATCATTTCATTTGTTGTAAATTGTCACGATAAATAAGAAATGAGTATTAGTTTAGCTACAGCGTTTTTAATATAGAAAAAAAATACTTTTAATCATTAACCATTAACTCTTTTTTTTTATTTAGTTTTAACCTTTTTTTTTCTCGTTTTAGTCTTCAAAATTTTTCAAAAACTTTATAAACATGGTTTTTTTTTTCAGCATAACTAATTTGCTACTTAAAGAAGTTAATTAATAAAAATTACATTAAATGAGGAACTATGTGCATAGTAAAGGCAATAATTTATGTAAAAATGACATTTATATTGTAATCCTTACTACCATCATACATGTATGAAATCGTGATGCTCACAATTAAATAGTTGGTGTTTTTGTCATCTATCAATATCAATTATAAAATGGGAAAATACTTAAGAGGATCTAAGTTTTTCCTTCTTTTTTTTTTCGTTATAGGATTTATGTTTTCAAGTTTTTCATTTTAGGACATAAGTTTTAAAATGTGTAAAATGGGGGTCTCAATTTGTTTATATTACAATGGTCGTTAATGGTAGGTCCTTACATGGATTTTTTTTTAAAAATATAGATATTAAAACAAAAAATAACTTGAAAGAGAATAGAAGGATTGAGGTCTTTTTTTTTATTTTAATTTTTATTTGGAATCTATGTTTCTATTATTAATTTTTTTTTCATTTTAGGACTTGATTTTTAATGTCATTATTCCAAAAAGTAATGAAGGTTCCTATTTGGATTTTTTTTTTTTTTTTTTTTAACTTAGGTCCTTAAACAAAAATCTTGAAGAAAGCTTGGGTCCTTGAGTGTATTTTTCCCATTATAAAACTACTTATCAAATCACCTAAACATATGTATGTATGTATGTATGCTTAATGCTTTAGAGTTGAAAATATTATACAAAATATAATTCTTAAGAAGGTACATAAATTAGAATAAAAGGAAATTAGTATTAATTGAAATTACAATTAAATACATAAATACAATATGTTCATTAAAATTGGTGACAAATTTACTATAAGTTGAATAGTAAGATATTAGTATAATAAAATCTTATACCAATCACAAAAAATTTTGTATAATGTAGAAATTATGCATAATACTAGTTATGTTAAATAAGTAACAAATTATTCTAAAGCTGAAATATGAATGTGATAATTACAGTGGAGGATGCACCAGTGACATAATAATATTAAACCTATATAAGGGAGACAATTAATCACAACTTAAAGGAGATTCAAGCGCTCTCAAATTTTGTTATTATACATAGTACAGTGAAGGAGGGTTAATGAGTTATTGAATTCCCCAAAACTTTGGAATTAAAAAAAAAAATTTAAAAAATTTCAATAAAAGAAAATTTTACTGATCTACTAATTTAATGTTTTCTCTTCTTATAATTTTTTTCTGTTACTCATGTCCCCAAAGATAAATTACATCTTACTTACTCATCCATTAACACCCTAATAAGAGATATGTCTTTTAATTATTTGACTTCACTTTCTTTTAATATAACAAATAAAATGAACTTATTTAAGAGGGTGTTGACTACAAATTCCTCATGCTGTACAAAAATATAAGTGCTATTAGATATATTCTAGAAAAATAAGTAAATAAAACGCAAAGAACACTAATAAAACCACATCTATTTTTTTTATTGACTATAAATCGATATAGCCTTTTTTTTTTTGGTTGAGAAATAAAAAATACACCAAAACCAAATTCAAAATATCATAAACTAATTAAATTGACTTATTCATTATCAAAGGAAACCTTTGTAAATTCTAAAATCAACTTAGGTTGTATGGAGAAGCTTTGGTTAGGTTTTATAGTTTTTTTTCATTATTCACGGTTAATAAATGCCACAAAGTGCATTTTCTATTCCCGTACCCATAACACTTAAAAAATGATGAGAAATAATTTGAGAAAAAAATATATTTTTTATTGTACAAAGAAGAGAAGCAAAGAGGAGATGACCTATAATTTTGGCATCATGGTTGATCAGAGAGGAAAATAGATCTTAGTGAAAATGGAAAATGACATATGAGGTAAACCAATTTACTTTATGATCTTTGTTTAAAAAATGGGAACGATTTTTTAATATTTATTGGATAATTATTTCCAAATTAGAGAGAGAAATTTATTAGTTTATTTTTGGATACCACTCCCATATAGTAATTACGAGAGGAAAATTTGAGAATAGTTGAATTCAATATCTTTGTTATAGAAGTTTCTGTTTTGCCCTTGATATTTTTAAACCTAGATTATTATAATGCTTGTTTTAATTGCTTTTTTCAATAATTTAGGGGATTATATTGTGTTTGAAATTGTGAAGTCTACAGAGAGGTTATTGGCCCTCATAGTATAGTGTTAATTAAATTTTAATTAAGATTTAAAAAAAGAAAAAATCTAAAAAAAAGAAAACTTACCTCATGGTCTTATGTTTAAATATACTTGGTAGGAATTTCAAAATGTTTAAAGCAAAACCTTTTTAACTGTTGTTTCATCTAAATATAGTCTAACCATTTTGAATGAGGATAGTCACCATTGTCAACTTGGTCTGTAACAAACAGTTAAAAGGCTCAAAGCCATGTCATTAACAAGCAATTTTTAGTGACTGTTTTGTAATCTTTGTTAAGTAATAAAAAAAATTATGTTTTCTTCTAGAATTATAACATGTATTGTTTCGTCTTATGGTCTATTAGGAGTAATGTGTTTTGTCTATTGAGATGCAATTCTTAATGTTAATATATTGTTGATTTTAAAAAAGTAGTTTTGAGCTAACCAAATCTATTCTTTTGAGGATAAGATATTGTTTTAAACATCATATAAAGTGGATGTATGGGGTTTATGCTTGATTCAATTTGCATAAGTAGTATTGGATTAACAACTGCTTACTCCAAGTTTCCATGTTCATTAAAAAAAAAATAGCTTAAGTACACACTATATTTTTCATAGAGCATTTGTATAATTTTAATTGCTTTGCTTTAAGATTTTATGAGCAAAAAGATTGAAACTAAAAAGTATTGAGCTTTATTTAAAACAAACTTAGTGTTGCTAAAAGCCAGCTCAATACTATTGACTGCCTTTGGGATGTTGTTCATTAGTTAGCAAACTATTTTTTGATTGGTAATCTATAGGGAAAACCATTGTTTTTGTTTTTTTTTTTAATTTTTTAATTATATTCACATAACGATAAGTACATATAATATGCAAGTCACACTACTCCTGAACCCTTAAAACTAAGCTACTCGATGCTTTATTAAATGTAAAAGGGCACCAAAACTTGAATAAAGAGGCAACACCTTACATTAATGCAAAAATAGAATTATATTTGAATAGTAATTTAACAGAAGAACATCAAGTATTGCAGCAATCGATGATAATTATCAACAAATAATGAAAGCAAGCTTAAGTTTACTAATAATGCTTAAATGAAGTTTCACCACTAAGTCTTTAGCTAGATTTTTAGGTTGATGTACAAGAGATATTTTTATAGTTGTGTAACCTACAAAAACTATTAGTCGAAATGAAGTCCAATTTCATTGATTAATTGTCACTTGATAACTATGCTAGATTACTAATAATTGCTAATGAGCTGCAACCCCTAAGTAAAGACCTTATTTAGATGATGTCTTTAGCTAGAATTATAGGTTTATGTACAAGAGATATACTTTTTTAAGTTTTAAACCTACAAAATATTGTTGAATGAAGCCAATTTCATCTGGCTAAAGTCACTTGATAACATATATTGAATAGACTATTTTGACTTCGGCCTCATGCCAAGTCAGCTGATAGTTACTGCAATTTGCTACTAAGCACTTAAGCCTAGAATTGGGTTAGCTTTAGTTATGCTTTAGGTTGGCAGGCTTAGGTCACTACATAGCCTTGCAACAAGTACATGTATCTCAACCGTTCCCTCCTACTGCTCATTTCCACTAGCTCTTTAAATACTTAGCTTCAACTACTATAGAAAAGGATATGCAACTTACTCTTCTCAAATGCATATACAATACTACCTTTATCTCTTTCTATAGATAGTAATTTGAGCATCAGAGTGGCCTGTCAAAAAAAAACCCTAACACCCTTATAGCTCACCTTGTTTTGTTGTTTACAAGTTTCTACAAACCTTATTGCAAGTATAACCTTACAAAAACGTGCAAAATATAGGGCATGACTTTGATTATAAGAAAGTCTCTTTGTTTGACTAAAGTCCATTAGTAGTTGGGTGGATTTAGGGAATCGTTGTTCCTCTTCTTGAAACTTTAGTGAAGAAGTCACTTAGTTTGTCCATTCAAGTTTTAGGTATGACTTGACCAAACAAAAATCACACTTCATCAATCCCATATGTCAGAGTGCAATTCTTTCATGCTCTCATGACTTCGATTAAACAACTTGTCTTTGTCCAAGTAGTTCCTCTCTTCAATTTCTAGCATTTTTTTCACTTTCAATCCTTTTGTTACCTTATGTTTGTGGAACACGAGATTATTTTTCTTTATTTTTCCATAGAGATACAAATTAATGCAAGTAAAATCTAATTGTGGGGGGAGGAACATGCTTGGAAAAATGGTTATTTTATTTTTATATTATTACACTTAAGATAGCTCTCTCTCTCTCTTTGTTCAAAGGGCATTAAATGGTTGGTACTTGTTTATGCTAAGCATTATGTTTAGTTTGGATATAATATAAAGTTCACTTACATAAGATCTATCATTGATTTAGGCCCCAAGGTAATACCATAAGATTTAATTGGTTATCATCGAAAATTCTAATGATTAAGTTTTTCCTATTCCTAAGTTGTTGGTAAAATGGTGTTTATAAATTGGTACAAATGACTTTTATACTCAGTTTATTCTAGACTATTATGTTCTTGCTAAAACTTTAAAGCATTTAAAAATGTGGGACAGTTTTGTAACGTTGTTTCTAATGCTCACATTATGTCGCTTTACTCTTCACCTTTTCCCTTACATTTTCTAGTTTGTTGAGGACTTTTTTATAATATCTCACTTATTTATTGATTATTTGTATTCAAACATATTATTTTCCTACTAAATTTGTATTTGTTTTGTTTTTTTTTTTCTTCTTTTCTATTTTACATTTTTTATTTCTTTTATTTTTGTGCTTCTCTTTTTCATTTCTTGTTGTCCAAAATTCACTTAGTTCCAAGGTTCAATGAGGGATGATTTAAAGGTAATTCCTAAATACGTTCTAATCTACAAATTATTGATGCATAAATTTTTGCTAAGGAAATGGTTCTCGCATTCTTTGAAAAACCTAGTAAATCAATAGCTAATGTCATAATATTAGCATAATAATATGTAAAAAAAAGTGAAACTAAGGAAATGGGCTAACTACATTGTCCCTACTAATTACTATTATCACCCATCACCAAAACACTTTGGGTCCCAATACAAGGTTAGTATTGTGTTGATGTTATGTTATCAATCGTGTATGTGGTAGGAAAGTACACGCACCATAGTACAGGTTGTGTACACGGGCTCGTGATATGGGCACAGATCGTAATGCAAGTACACGACCCAAAGTACTCGGTTGTGTACTCACGGTGTGTATATGCGGGCACAAGAAAAGGCAGCAATGTGCACGACCATAAGTAAACGGTCGTGCATATGTGAACAGAAAGTACAAGCAAGTACAACGACAATGATACACGGTCGTGTATCTTCTGACGGCTCTCACACGATTGTGTTATCTGTAATCTTTGTAATTTAGGTTAGATAGATATATGGGAGATATTCTTTTTATGACTTAGCTAATGTGTAGGAGTAAGTTTAGGAAGGAATAGAAACATTTCTGATGTATTTATATTTTTAGTCATCATAATGAAAGAAAAGATCAAGGAAAAAGATTTCCTCAACCATGCTCTACTGTTCTGGTTTTTTGAATGGTATCAGAGCCTTGAACACATTAATGGCAGGGAGAAGAAAAAGAAATCGTTGTAACCATACATATTGTATGCGAATGGACAATCCTGGAAATATAATAACCCATGTGCAATTGAAAGAAGGACAATTACGAGGAATGGTCTAGGCCATTCGGACTGCTTGAGAGCCAGAGGGAAATTTGGTTTTCTTAATGGAACTGTGACTACAGCCTGACGAAAACTCGGATGAGTTGGAAGATTAGTGGACTGTGAATTCATGCTTGTATCACGTTTAATGAATTCAATCGAGCCAACGGTTCAGTGATCCACATGACGCACATGGAAATTGCAAAGGCTTGTGGGGAAGACATCAAAGATTGTTTCTCTGTGACAGATGTGCAAGTATAGTGCAGTAGTTGAAGACGGGAACTTGCAACTTGCAGACAAAAAAGGAAGTCACTCATGAGTTTTATGCCAAATTGAAACAATTGTGCGGAAGAACTGGCAAATACGATGTGATTTGCGTGCAAATTTGGAGGTTGCAAGTGCAATTCGGAACTGAAATAACTAGAAACGAGGAAAGAGAAAAATTCATCAATTTCTGATGGGGTTAGACAAATGCCTACAGCACTGTGTGGAAAAATATCTGAGCCTCGAACACCGTTGCCCGGTGTTAGTAAGGCATATTCGTTAATGTGACAGAGGAAAGGGTTCGAAATATCTCCACGGAAGGAGATCAAGAATTGATAGCTGCCAGTTTTATGGTCAACCAATGAAGGAACAAAGGGACAAAGGGTTGTCTGAACACATTGCAATAGTGAAGGGAATGACTCCACGGGATGCTTTCAGCTTATAGGTATCCCGCTTGGTGGGCGTGATCGGCCTAAGCAGTTAGTAAGGCTCGAGGAAGACAGTTAGGAGGCAGAGTTGAGGCAAAGATGACAGGAGATGACGGGAGTAGACGATGCTCGAGTAATGTTGCTCAAGCGATTGAGGAGCTAAACACATAAAACAAAGGAAGTTGCCGGACCTCTTGGTTGTTGACGAATGAACATGGGTAGTCAGTTGTGAGCATGTGAAACACTTACATATCTGGGAAGTAATAGTGAGAAGTGACTGTTAAGGAAAAATACTCTTTGGATAATTGATTCTGGAGTCTCACAAAATATGAAGGGAATTCGAATGGTTTATCTAGCTTAAGAAAACATAATTAGGCTGTCAATTGCGCTTGCCTAATGGAGAACAAAGTGTTGGCGCTACAGGAAGGGTCTGTTTGCTTAGGGAGATCGTTAACTGGATAATGTTTTCATGCTCCGGGATTGCATGAATTTGATTCTGTGTCACAATTAGTTGATGAATCGGAAGTAATGTTTTGTTACTGTAAGCTTTGTTTGATATAGGACCCACTTGAGGAAATGGAGATTGGAGCGGGTTCGTGAAGTTACAAGGGGCTATACATTTTTTCAGAAGGAGCCCTCCAGTTCATTGCACTTCAGTCTCGGACGTTGGACTTTTGATGAGTTTGGCATAGAAGAATGGAGGAATCCGTCACCAAAGATTGTAGGCTTTATTACTGAAATAAGACTAAGTTAGATTCAAATAGAGTTGTGATGCTTGTTTTTTCAATGCAAAGCAAACATGAAGTATGTTTTATTTTAGTGATTGTAGAGTAGTGAATTTTTTGAACTTGTTCATTGTGATTTATGGGGGACCTTATAGTACCTCTAGTTCCTTCTAATGCAAGTTACTTCTCACAATTGTTAGATTTTTCTAGATGTGTGTGGGATATATTTGCTGATTGCTAAACTGTTGTAGGGATGATATCCTGCAAAATTTAGTTGCTATGGTTCGTAGGCAGTTTGATAAAGAAACGTTTAAGATTTGTGAGAAAGTGATAATGGAAGTGAAGTTCTTTAGCTCAGAAAGGCTCTATTTCTTGAAACAAATGGGGTTATTTACATCAATACTTCGTGTGCTTGGAACACCACAACAGGAATGGGAGTTAGCTAGAAAGTAAACACCGTCATATACTAACGCAGCTCGGCATTGCGATTTCAAGCTAATTTGCCAATTGAGTTTTGGGGGTGTGTGTTGACAGCTGATACTTTGATCAATCGACTCCTCTCAGGTGTTAGGAGGAAAATCACCTATGAAAATTTGTATGGTAAACGACTGATTACGTTACATTCGTAAATTTGGGGTTTTGTGTATGCAAGAGTTTGAATCGTGAAAGGATAAGTTTGCTAGTCGAAGTCATAAATGTATTTTTGTTGGGATATCCATTTTGGACGAAAGCGTTGGAGATTGTATGATTTGGAAAGACAACGCTACTTTGTGTATCGGGATGATAGTATTTTCATGGGAAAATGAGTATCCATAGATAGATGCGTTAATGTACAAGTTATATGAACAAGGAGCCCGCAGTGCATCTCAAATAATGAGTGCATTGTCGAGGGAGAAACTAATTTGATTGGGACGGAAAGAAAAGGAAACTCATAGAACTTGCTGGATGATACACCTGAGCAATTTGAAATGATGCTCAAAATGGTGGTGTTGAAGTTAGGGAGGAGATATATCACAAGAGGTCAGATTGGAGAGTGTAGAACAAGAGTTCGTCGGTCTTGGTCGTGGGCTTTCGGTCTAAGCAAGTTTCTACACGGTTGAAGATTGTGTGATTATGCTTGCTACAGTAATAAGCCCCTCTGCAGGTTAGCCAAACCACATCATCCTTCAGGTACGCCCTATGACTTGCTCAATAAATAATTACCCCCCCACAAAATTTTCACCACGTCATTCAAGGTTTCTTAGCAGCCATAACAGGCAGTGTGGATCCAAAATTCTTCATAGGTAAGTGAAAGAACCCTTCTTAATATCCTCCCCCCCTTAGGGGGGGGGCCGGGATGCACGCTGAGAGAAGGCTATGCAAAAAGAGATTGATGGCCCTCGTGCAGAATAGGAACATGGACATTTGTTGACTACCACCAAGGAAGAAAAGCAATGGTAGCATGTGGGTTTATACTGATTAAGAATAATTTTGATGGCTAAGTTGAGCGGTACATAGCGCTGTTATGGTTATTCTGGAAATAACAAGTTGATGGGTTAGATTACAATGAAAACCTTTGCCACTGTAGCCAAAAATGGTTACGGTGTACATTTCTTTTTGTTGCAGAGGAGTGGCTAAAGGAGGTTTGGGGACTGCATCAAATGATGTCCACAATGCCGTTCTTCATGGGATTTGAAGGAAGAAGTTTATATGAAAAATGCCCCTTGGCTTTCATACTAGTCAACCCGCAAAAAAGTATGTCGTTTGAAGAAGTCTCTTGGCTTACGACAAGCACGCAATTTGTTGGTTTGCAAAAATTGGCTGAAGCACTAAAACGGTATGGTTATTGGTCATCTCGTTCAGTTTATTCTCTGTTTAATTTGATGCAAGATAAAGTGGCACTTGGCGGTCTTTGTGTACGTGGATGATATCATTATTGCTGGAAGTGACTCACACTTTGATAGATGATGATTAAATGCGTATTGAATCGCTGTTTTCATATGAAAGGATTTAGGTGCTTTGAAGTTTTTTTGGGTATCAAAGTGGCCTTGAATGACAAAGCATGTTTTTGTGCCAAGCGAAAACTATGCATTTGCATAATTAATGAGCTGGGTTGCTAGGTGCTAAGCCCTCTCATCTCCGATGGAGCAAAACATCACCTTGCACTTGCCCCAAAGGTGAATTGGTGTGTGTCCTAAACAATATCGAAGGATGGCTAGGAAGCTTGAATTACTTAACTATCAACAGACCTGAGTTGTCGTATGGTGTCATATTTTAGTACTCAATTTATGCAACAACCAAGAAAAAGAACACTGGATGCAGCGTTTGCGTATAGTTCGATATTTGGAAAGGTAGGTCTGCGACAAGGTATTCTTCTGAAAGCTTGAGAGCAAATCTTGAGTTTGACAGCCTATTGTGGATTCAGATTGGGGAGGTTGTCCATTGACTCGAAGATACTTACAGGGTATTTTGTTTTCCTGGCAGCTCTCTAATTTTTGGAAGACAAAGAAACAACATGTACCTGTTTCTCGTTCTTCAGCGGAGGCAGGAATACGATCTTTGGCAAAGGTCACGGTTTGTGATTAAAAGGCTTAAAGATTGTTGTTAATGCTTAGGCGTGCATCATGATCTATCTGCTACCGTGTTTTTGTGATATAGTCAAGCTGAAATGCATATTGCTGCAAATCTGTTTTTTACTGAACGCCAAAACATATTGATGGTTGATTGTCATTTCGTAAGTGATGAACTACAAGTTGGAATGATCAAACCATTTATGTTCGCCATAACAATGGAGCAGTTGGCAGCTATTTGACAAAGCTTTACGGACGAGAGCAAGTTAGTTTCTTCTTCGCAAGATAGGGCCATTCGTCTATCCCTCACGCTCCACCTTGAGGGAGGGTATTGAGGATTGATGTTATTGATAATCCTATCGTGTATGTGGTAGGAAAGTACACGACAAAGTACACAGTTGTATTACACGGTCGTGTATATGAGCACAGAAAGTATCAAGCAAGTACCGACAAAGTACACGGTTGTGTACAGGTATCGTGCATATGTGCACAGAAAAGTTACAGCAAGTACATGACCAAAGTACTCGGTCGTTGTATCTCATAACGGCTTCTCCAAGATTGTGATATCTGTAATCTTTGAACTTTAGGTTGATAGATATGTGGTGATATTCTTATCTTATTTCTTGCTAATGTTGTTGGAGTAAGTTTAGGAAGGAATAGATAACTTTCTCGCTGTATTATATATATTCACATATGATAAGAAAGATCACAGGAAAAAGATTTCCTCAAACCAGTGCTCCTACTGTTCTGTTTTTTGACGGTACGCATGCATTTAAAATTTAATTTAGAAATGCCCTAAGCCTTATTCGTTGCACAAATGTAAGAATAATTAAACAAGGAATGGGGTAGAAAATATGATTAAACGGATCTCCCCCAGTTAGAAGTCCTCGATTTTTACATACGCCCTTTCTCTCAACTTCGTTGCTTAACTTATTTCCATGCCTCGAACCATGAAAACATGAATACAATATAAGCAAAACTTTCTCTACTCTAGCTAGAATAGAGTAGAAAAACTAGGAAAATGCTTGGTTATAGTTTAGAGGTCGATACCATTCCATCATTCGAAAATTATGTGGGCCCTTGGATCTTAAAGTTGGTTGCTTAGGTTCGTCGAATCGAAGGCTTTCAGGTACCTTTTCTTCAAAGATAATAGGGTTTTGAGGGGTTGTTCAGAGGTTACATGATATATATAATGGGAATTGCTAGAAGAAAGCCATGGTGGACAGTCTATTGTTATTTGGTATATATAGTTAACGTTAAGTTAAGAGACCTATATCTATGGTCATGATGAGGTATTAGATGATGGATCCAAGAGGGGTGAATGGGTTTATTTGCAATTCATCAAATATTACTAGTTTTAAAAATTTTAATGTTAGCACTAGTATTGAATGAGGAGGGAGGAAAACTGCACCGAATAACATTTTCAAATTGAAGACAAAGAAAGGTCGATCAAGTTTCATTTCAAAGGCCAATATTTTTCTTCTTTACTTTTCCTTTCTTGAAACAAGCATATGGTTTCAGTCTTCTTTGGGATTTATTCACTTTAAGCTTTAAAAAAAAATAAAAAAAGTGTGGTGAACTCCGCAAAGAACTCCTCTCTCCGCCGCCGGGGGAGGGTGCCCAATGGATATTATGGCTTACCGTTTGTAAATCATCCGGCTTCACCGCTTGCTCTGTAAGTAACTATTATTATAATAAGTGGCAGTCTTAATTTTCTTCCATTAATAATTATGGACACCTTGAAATTTCTCGCTTTAAATCTGAGTTTTTTCAAAGCTATTTTTTTTTCTATTTGTTTTCTTTATATAGGATTTTTTTTTCCCAACTAGAATCCTCCATTTTATTATGCTCTTGTGTAAGAGAATGTGATCCATTTAGGAATTTGATTTTTGGATCCCATTTATTTGGTTTAATTTATCATGTCTTTACCATATGTACTAGTAATCCAATGCGATTAATAATAAAAATCATGTTTTCTAGAGAAATATATATATATTATTAGCAAAAGCAGACTATTTCAATTGAGTTTTTCTCGCTCGAGGAGTCATGGAGCTTTTTACTCCTCCATCCATTCAATAGAAAATAAAAAGGAAAACGGAAAAAAAAAAAATTACTTTACATTGAACCTAATATTTGGTCCAAACTTTGTATGAAACGAATTTTTATTTCAATTTACCTTTAAGTGATTATTCTAATATTTCCGTTATTTAGCTTCTTCCATCATCAAGGTGCCCTTGCAAATTACTTTTGATCCAACAAATAGTTTTTAATTTAGCAAGTTTCCATTTGCCATTCTTGATTCGTTAGCAGGGATGTGGTAATGCATTAAGAACAATATTAAACCTTTCAAATACAGATAAGACGTAACCCCTCCCTTTAAATATAAGTAGTTAGTAGTAGTAAAGATTCAGGGAGGGGACAGTTCAATGTGGCCGTCCATGTATTAATTGCCCCTACCAACGACTACCAGAATTCAAAAAAATCAATGAACATATATTAATTAACATAATCGTATTTTAATCTTTCAATATCATCACCTCATCACATTTTCCTTTCCTATCCTCACAATCTCAATTTCTATGTATTTTTCTCTTTTTTTGCTAGTTCTCATCTGACCAAAAATCTTTCTATTCTGGGAAGTAGTACATAAAAAAACTAAGACATATGAGCAGAAAGCAATGGTAGGTCCACCATATTCGTGCTTCCAACTGTGAATGAGTGCTTTTTTTTTTTTTTTTTCTTTTGCCTTTTTTTAATCCCAAGGATCTGGATTGTGCACTACGTTTTCTCATGATATCTTTTTGTTAATGGGTTTCAACAAAACCCAAAAGGTGTAACAATATCTGCAGCTTTTTGGCATGATCTTTAGACTCACGACCATATTCATTCATTCATCCTTCCTGCTTCCTTCATTCATTTTCTGTCTTCTTCTTAACTCAAATTCACGTCTAACTGCCATTGCCAAACTTCTTACATATCGATGATACTCATTTTTCTATTGTATGTATGATATCTTTCTATCTTGTATTTTGATCTTCTTTTCCTTCTTGCTAAAACAATATACTTACATCCTGCATATGTTGGATTAGTTTTCTAAGATAATAAAACATGCTACAAGTGAAATGAAATGTTTCGTTTTTGTTGTTATGTTATGTACTACATATTACGTATAGTCCATCGTCCATGGTTCAACCGAATGCTGTTTTTTCTTATTATGGTGGTAATAACTTATTATTATGTGAGGCAGATAGTTTGGAAGAGCAAAGGTAAGGGTTGCAAGGAAGGGGAAAATAAAACCGATACAAGAGAGTCCATACGTATAGTAAAAAATAGTTAGCATAATGACATTGAAGCGAACAGCAAAACATCAACCAACAACCAACATGTGGGCTGAGTGACTAAGTATGACCCTATGGAGAGACAAAGCTGAGATGAGTTTGCTGGGTGATGTATCAGCGAGGCTTACGTGGCAGGATCTAACGTTGTCATTAGATGTCACAGCAGCGGAGACACTTTTAAGTTCTTGACAGTCTGAACCGGTTTATGTGAACCGGGTACACTCAATGCACTCATGGGGCCATCGGGATCAGGAAAGTCTACCCTGCTTGATGAATTGTCTAGTTAGGCTTGGCTTCTAATTCCTTTCTTTCTGGAAACCATACTACTCTATGGACAACAAAACCAAGCTTTTTGTTGGAACTGCAGTGTATTCTTTTCTAACTTCCTTTTGGCTCATTACCCTGCATGATACGTGCTTGCTTTAAAATGTGCTTACGTTTAGTGATATCATTTTGTTATTCAACTTGTGATTGAAACCTAAAATTTTTTTTTAGGCAAAAAAAAAAAAAGAAATATACAATTGAACTACACACGACTATAAATACGGATTTGTAGTTGTTTGAGGGAAAGATGATTTGCAGCTGGCTGATGATGTTCTTCAACTGCAGTGTTTGTCGATATAGAGTTTTGTAAAGAGTGGTTTCAAGTTTGCAACGGTTTTTGTAGTATCTAGCCGGCTTTCTATGTTAGCGAAAAATTCTTTTTTTTTTTTTTGGACTACCCGACAGAAACAAGTGTTGCGGGTTTTTGTGTCCCTTCTTATGTAGCCCCAACGGAAATAAACGAATTTAAAAAAAAATTTTATTTGACTTGTTTTACAGCCCCAATGACTACCAAACATGATCTGTCCGAATTCGGCAAAAAAGATTTTAAATGCTTTCTTTGTTAGAGTAAATTGAAACTGACTTTTGCTTTAATTTGAACTTAGGCCTATGTGCCCCAAAAGACGAAAATTTTTGTTTGGGGCACTCAAACCGTAAGGGGGACGATTTTTTACTCAGCTCGAATGCGTCTTTCCCGTAAGAGCCTTGGGAGGGGGGAAGCGTGCATTGGGAGAAATTTCCAAATTTTAGAGATGGTTTGCAGGATTGTGCTGATACAGTTATTGGAAAATTTGGGATTTTAAAAAGGGGTCAGTGGAGGAGAGAAAGGAGAGTCAGCATTGCTCTAGAAATCTTAATGAGGCCTAGATTTTTCTCTTCCTCATGAGCCAACCAGTGGTCTTGTAGGTAAGGCCTGGACAATTTTTTTTATTTACTTTTTTTCAACAATTTAGAGATGAGAAGGTTTCCATCTATCTTTAGTTTCTTTTGATCGAGAAATGTTTTTTTTTTAAGAGAAATTTCTCTAGATTTGAAACCCCCGGGCCAAGCAAAAACAAGAAAAACATGAAATTGCTTTAATGCCAACTTTTTGTTCTTTTGCACTAAATCACCGGTGCAAAACTTTTAGCTTGGACAGATTTTTTAAAACGGTTTGCCGCCTTTTCAATTTATCATGCCCAAAAAATGTGTCTTTTGGTTTGTTTTTGAAACATTTCTTAAAGTAGAAGTTCGCATCGGTTCCTTAATGTTAGTTTCTTTTAGTTCTTTTAAGGAGTCTCTTATATTATATTGCAGTGCCCCTGCTTTCTTTGTGACTCAAACATTGCGAGGCCTATCCAGAGATGGAAAGGGCAGTGATTGATCTATTCACCAGCCCAGTAGTGAAGTCTTTGAAATCTTTGTTTGACTGTGCTTGCTTTTTGGTGGCAAGAATATTTTTTTTGGTCCGGTTCTGAAGCATATGAGGGGTGTATTTCCCTTTTTCTTGTTTTCAAATTTAGCTTCGTTTGAGGACAGTGGTCTATTTTGGTTTTAAAAACAAGTGAAAAACATATTTTTTGTGCCTGTCCAGTTTTTTGCTCAAGCTGGATTTCCATCCCAAACTTTGAGGAACCGTTGATCATTTTTTTAATGTGTCAACTCTGACTTTGATAAAATTAAAGGGTACTCTCAAAGGGGCCATGAAATAAAGGTAGAATTTTCATCTTCTCTTGTTTAGTTTGGACCCATTCTGTCCCGCCCCAATTAAAGGGCAAATTGTCCAAAAACCCCCTACCCAAAATAATGAGGAGTGTTATTTGCAATTTTTGGGTTGAAGCATGATAAAAGAGCATGGGGGCCTTCATTTCACCAAAATAAATGCGATGGAACTTTATCATTTGCTTTCAAGCACAAAACAGACTAGGGGTAGTTTAAAACAAATAATATTTTTGGCTGATTTTGTGTTTCCTTAAACCCGGCATTTCTTTTATTTTTAGATTACTGATGATCCTCTGGAGAAAATCACAACAGTGAAGCTTTTTTCGAACTCTGATTGGCTACTATCGCCCCTTCTCAATATGCTTATTCGGGCCCAAACCCAAAAAATTGAGGAGATGTCCAAAATCGTAAAGTGTTCTGTGGGATTTCTTCGTAATGCAAAAGGCTACACAGTAAGGATTGAGCTTCTGCTCTTTACTTAGAAATGTTGGGGTTGTGATTTGAGCTCTTCAAAAAATGCGAAAGGTACGGGCCTCGATTCAGGTGGGGGGCCAAACTAGTTTTTAAGCAATCAAACCCTTTTAACCAAGCGCTCGTTTTTCAACATGTTGAGAGGGCTTTGGAACTACTGGTTGAGGCTTGTAAATTTTCATTGTAGTCCTGTCTGTATTGGAACAATCTATCTAATGTTGGGCAAGCTATAATTCGAATTTTTGGTATGACTTTCATAACCATCTACTTCTTTCATTTCAAAATCCCAGTTTCATCTGCCTGTTGGCTTCTGTGGTAAATTTCCTCTACTAATTAAGGTGATGATTCCACTATTTCGAATTGGGGGGGGGAGGGGGGCA
>JBBMOL010001449.1:0-38944 GCA_037954665.1 Laguncularia racemosa | reverse complement strand
GACAAGATGAAGATAACAAGATCAATTCCAAAATTCCACTTCCACTTCCACAATAATACATAATAAAATTTCACAAATAATTACTGTAACTCCATTTCAAAGAACTTCATAGAAATGAAAATTCAAGAACCCTAATTTCCCAATGGAAATTCACGCAAATCCTTCTCTAAACCCGTGCTCTGATACCAAAAAGTATGATGTGCTCTACAATTCCAATTGCAAACACACCAATATAAGTGCGTGATCACCAAAATAATCCAACAAAGGTGTGAACAACAACAAGCTCTTGAACCCTAATTCACGTGGATTCAAATGGCAATGATGCTAAATTATGATGAGGAATAATGCAATTGTATAATAAGTAAAGGGTAACAATATAATAACTGAATTCCACTCAAATAAGACTTAAATCAAATCTGAAAAATAGGAACCCTAATTCATGTGAAAGATAACAAGTAACACAACAAATTTGTATCTAGATATCACGTACTAGTAAACAATTGGTAGCAACTAGAGAAGGATTGACATTACTCACAATCTCCTCAAGCTAATCTCGCCACAATTTCATAAGTGAAATTGATAAGAGTAAGGTTTGCATGCAAGGACTCTCCTCATGGAAAAATGGTGTATTTTCTCAAGTTCAAAAACTCCTTCTAAACCTTACATAGCAAGTATTTGTACTTGCTTCAATTAAGGTAAAAACAACAAAAACAAATTACAATAGGCCACTCAAATGACCGATTCTCAAACATAAAATTACAAGTACAAATAAGTCTTCAAATGGCCAGTTTGTCACTTCAATATAACACATTGTGGACCGATTTTCTTTTATTTATGTAGGTCCATGAATAACCCACAAACTAAGCTTTAGCGAGTTTATCCACCGTCTTGTAAAAACCCACAAGTGTACCTACTGGAATGCACAACAAATATGTAATATAAAAGAAGATACTAAACAAATATTCTTAGGGTCTAATTGATCAAAGAGGACCCTCATCGCCAAATTTTGTATCCCTTTAGCTCTTACTCTAGTGATAGGTCTTATAGGAATTTGATTCCTACCATCTATGCTAGGACTATTCTTTTGCTAGTGCATAATATCTGGTAAGGGTTTAGGGTTTTTTATCTTGTTATTATTATTCGTTTGATTATTGGAATTGTGTTTGTTGCGATTTATTGTTTCGATTTACAATTGCTTAGTTCTGAATTTGAATTAAGCATATCATTTTATTTCTCACTTGTTTTCATAGAAGATTATTAAGCTTCATGAAATACTTAAAAGCATTATATTAGATTATTTGGCTTCATGTAAAGTTTCTTTGAGAAGACCTTATGGAAGAGATTTGGTACTAAGCTTCTTTTTAGTATGACCTGCCACCTATAGATAGATGGTTAAATAGAACTCATGAATAGAATATTTGGAGCCTTACTATGAACTATAGTAGGAATGAATTTGAAAGATTAGGATTTATGCCTTCCCATTATGGAATTTGCATATAATAGGTTGATAGAGCCATTTTATGCTCAATCTTTATAGTATGAACTGTGTTAATTATTTATTGATTTTATAGAAATCATAAGGAAATGGTACTTAATTTTACTATGGTGATAAATCAGGTTAAATTGAGTCAAGAGTGCTAATTCAAGTAAATTAGAGAAGTCCTCTACAACTTGAATCAAAGGCAAGGATTTACACTGCCGGAGGAAAGTACATGGGCGTGTAGTTCAAGTACATGGCCATGTACTTAGTTTTGAAGCCACAGGAAAATACACGGTTGAAGTACACGACCGTGTATCTGTCTAGAAGGAGGCACGGTTTGTAATACGACCGTGGTGAAAGACGTGCTACACACTGCACAAGAAGGTGGAAATGTGGACTATCAACAGAGAGAGACACGGCTCGTGATCTGGCCGTGGTGGAAACCGTAGTTGAAGCCGTGGTGGAAGTTGAAATGGAAGACATGCCAAGGATGAGAAATTGTGGAACATCAACTAGAGGATGGCACGGCTTGAGATCTGGTCGTGGTAGAAGCCGTGGCACACACTGGACACGAAAGATGATATGTGAATTATACACAGAGGAAGGCACGGCTTGACCCACGGCCGTGTTATAGGGCGTGCCGGGTGGACGATTATTCACTTCTCGAGATTTACATAAAAAAAGGGAAAAATATTTTTGTATCTTGCTAGCTAAAGATCCTTGCCATTCCCTTAACAATATAAATAGAACTAACCCTAGAGGAGTTCATAATCTTGGATCATCTTGGAGACAAGAAGGAAGGAAGGAGGCAGAGCAAGGAAACCGGGAATAGAGGCTTATCATGTTTTTACTTTTAATTTTCGTTTTGATGATGAACATGTGTAGCTAAGTAGATTTTCTAGCCAAAGGGTCATTGAAGTTTAATTCTCCACGAATTGTGAGATCTAACTGAGTTGTCTTTAATCTATTCTTGTTTTTGGATATTGATATATTTTCTGGAAGTTTTGTCAATATTATCTTTATTGATTGGTATGAATTAGAGCTCTTCTACTCAATTAGCAAGTTAATATATTGTCAACTAGCACGTCAAATCCGTAATTGTTTGATAGTTCTAGTCTCGGTGACACAATAACATGTTTGATTATAAAATAGATGATCGAATTCATGTTATGGAGATGTATGATCTTGTTTAAATAGGTTATCTTATAATCTACTGGCATGAATTGGTGGTCTCTCTTGTTTTTAATGCTATTGATAGATTAAATCCTAAGAGCTTGTTTAGGGTTGTCTAATCGATAAGAGAAGTAATCAAAGAGCTTGTTTTGATTATCGAAGAAGTAAGGAGAGATAGGTTATTAGAGCTTGTTAATAACCATAACCAGTTTATCTAGAAATAAGAATAGAAAACATTCGCATCAATGATCAATTCCTAGAATTAAACTATCTTGATTCCTTTGGCTAGGCTTTTATCAATATTCGATTTTATTATCTTGTTTCAATATTATTTTGATTCACAAACAAAACCCCCCATTTTTCTTTTCCTCTTTATTCTCTTTGAATAGAAATATATTTAACTAATCCCTATGGATACGACCCTACTTACTACTATACGCAAATCATATAATTGTCTAGGAGTAGGTTTTTATTTTTGTTGGATTCGACACCCATCAAATTTTGGCGCCGTTGCCGGGGATTGGTGTCAAATTTATTTCTATTCTTGTATGACTCGCTCTTCTCATACAGGTGCACTCACTTATAATCCGAAGATTGAGAAGACTCTTAAGAGGTTGCGAAGAGAAGCTAGATCACCCCCTCGACTGAACTTGGCATCGGATTTGTCTGATTCATCATTTGATTCTGAAAAAGAAGAGGATATGGCAAATCCCGAGAGAACATTCAGAGAATTGGTTGCACCGGATGTGAATCAACAACCCCTTTGTATTCACTATCCCGAACTAGCTGTTGAATTCGAGTTAAAATCTGGGTTGATACATTTGCTACCCACCTTTCATGGTCTTGAGAATGAAGATCCTCATAAACATTTGGAAGAGTTCCATATAGTGTGTTCTAGTATGAGGCCGCAAGGAATAACCGATGATCAAATCAAGTTACGTGCTTTTCCATTCTCTTTAAGTACTAAAGCTAAAGATTGGTTGTTTTATTTGCCTCCAGGTTCTATAACCACTTGGACAAATATGGTGAGGCTCTTCTTAGACAAATTTTTCCCCGCGTCTAAAGCTGCTGGTATAAGAAGAGAGATTTGTGGTATCAAACAGAGGGACACCGAGACTCTTCATGAGTATTGGGAGAGGTTTAAGCAACTTTGTGCAAGTTGTCCACAACATGGGATATCTGAACAACTTCTCATCCAATACTTCTATGAAGGCCTGCTCCCGATGGAGAGGAAGATGATGGATGCTGCTAGTGGAGGCGCCATAGTGAATAAAACCCTTGGTCAAGCTAGGGAATTAATCTCCATTATAGCTGCTAATTCGCAACAATTTGGGTATAGGCATGATACATCTTCAAGGAAGGTAAATGAGGTAAGTTTTTCTAACCTTGAACATCAAATTTCTAACCTAACCTCCCTTGTGCAGCAGATAGCTCTTGGAAATACACAGTAGGTGAAGGCTTGTGGAATTTGTGCTGCTCTTAATCATCCACCGACATGTGTCCCTTATTGCAAGATGACAATCATGAGCATGCCAATGCTGTAGGAGGATTCCCAGGACAGCCACAAAGGAAATATGATCCCTACTCGAATACTTATAATCCTAGATGGAGGGATCATCCTAACTTCATATATGGCAATAAACCACAAAACTTCCAACAATTCCAACCTAAGCCATCAAACCAAGTACCACAAGCTGCTTCCACTTCAAGTATGACTCTTGAGGAAATTGTTAAATCACTTGCTGTTAATACAAAACAATTTCAGGATGAGACAAAGCAGAGCATTCACAACTTGGAAAATCAGGTAAGCCAACTTGCTTCTTCTATAAACAGGTTAGAAACTCAAGGTAAGTTACCTTCTCAAACTATCACAAATCCAAAGCAAAGAGCTAATGCAATTACCTTGAGAAGTGGAACAAAATTGCAGGGATCAAATGAGAAAGGACATCGAACTAATCTTGAGAAAGAGACTGAGAAAGAGACTGCAACTCCAAGCTAGCAGAACAACCAGACCAAAAGATCCCTCGTTGAACCACCAAAGGTAATCACAACAACACCTCCTTTCCCTTCTAGATTAGCGAAAACCAAGAATGAAGCTGAAGAAAAAGAGATTCTTGAAACTTTTCGAAAAGTTGAGGTAAATATTCCTTTGCTGGATGCAATTAAGGAAGTACCTCGTTATGCTAAATTTCTCAAAGAATTGTGCACTAACAAAAGAAAGTTAAAAGGTAATGAAAAGATTAGTATGGGTGAGAATGTTTTAGCTATCCTTCAGAAGAAGCTTCCTCCTAAATGTAAGGATCCAGGTATGTTTACCATTCCTTGCAAAATAGGTAATCTTGGAATCGCTAAAGCTATGTGTGATTTAGGAGCTTCAATCAATGTTATGCCTTTGTCTGTTTATCAATGCTTGAATGTTGGTCCCTTGAAGGAAACAGGTGTTATCGTTCAACTTGTTGATAGGTCCAATGTCTATCCTGAGGGAGTCCTAGAAGATGTTTTAGTACAAGTTAATGGGTTGGTTTTCCCTGCAGATTTTTATGTGCTTGACATGGAGAATGATGATTCTCGTAATTCCTCAATGATATTATTAGGGAGACCATTTCTTAAGACATCCAGAACGAAAATTGATGTACATGACGGTAACCTCACTATGGAATTTGATGGTGAAGTGATTAAATTTAACATTTATGATGCCATGAAATATCCTAGTGATATCTCCCCTGTTTTTGTTGTGGATGTTATTGACCCATTAACACAGGCTACATTTGATTTGATAGACGATGATGAGTTGAAAATTGTGCTTAATAGGAGTCTTACTATTAATACATTAAAAACTCTTAAGGAGAAGCTTGTAATATCCTTTGATTTGCAGGACATGATTTGGGAGTTGGAATCATTAAAAACCTACCAGGTATGATGTGTCCTACATTAATTTACCCCCTTTTAACACAATACTTCTTCCCTCTATTGTGCAGGCACCAAAGCTGGAATTAAAACCCTTACCCGAACATCTAAAGTTCATCTTCTTAGGAGAAAATGAGACTCTTGCTGTGATAGTCTCTAACAAACTAAGTACTTTAGAAGAAGAAAAGTTGATTCGGGTGTTAAGAGAGTATAAAGAAGCCATTGGATGGTCCATAGCCGATATCAAAGGACTAAGCCCCTCCACATGCATGCACAAGATTTTAATGGAAGATAATTGCAAACCTTCAAGGGAAGTTCAGCGTCATTTGAACCCGCCTATGATGGAGGTAGTTAAGAAAGAGATCTTGAAACTTCTTGATGCAGGTATGATCTATCCAATTTCCGATAGCAAATGGGTAAGTCCAATTCAAGTTGTTCCAAAGAAAACAGGCTTGACTGTGATTGAAAACTCTGATGGTGAGTTAATTCCTACTCGGGTTCAGAATGGATGGAGGGTTTGTGTTGATTACAGGAAGTTAAATGCGTCAACTAGAAAAGATCACTTCCTTCTTCCTTTTCTTGATCAGATGCTTGAACGTTTGGCTGGCCATTCTCACTATTGTTGTCTTGATGGTTATTCAGGTTTTCATCAAATTCCAGTGGCATTGGAAGATCAAGAGAAGACTACCTTCAGGTGTCCATTTGGTACTTTTGCATATCAAAGGATGCCTTTTGGACTCTGCAATGCCCCAGCCACATTCCAAAGGTGTATGGTTAGTATATTTTCAGATTATGTGGAGAATATCATAGAGGTTTTCATAGATGACTTCACCGTCTATGGTAATTCTTTTGATTCATGTTTGACTAACCTTACAAAAGTGCTTCAAAGATGTATAGATAAGAATCTAGTATTGAATTATGAAAAATGTCACTTTATGGTTGAACAAAGTCTCATTTTAGGTCATATTGTATCCCCTAAGGGGCTTGAAGTCGATAAAGCTAAGGTAGAATTGATTAAATCTTTACCTTACCCTGTAAGTGTACGGGAAATTCGCTCTTTTCTTGGGAGTGCAGGATTCTATCGACGCTTCATCAAGGATTTTTCCAAAATTACTCAACCCCTATGTCGATTGCTGCAAAAAGAAGTGACATTTCAGTTCGATGAGGCCTGTAAACACGCTTTTGACACATTGAGGGATAAGTTAACTTCTGCTCCAATCATCCAATCACCTGACTGGAACCTTCCCTTTGAAATTATGTGTGATGCAAGCAATTATGCAGTTGGAGTCGTTCTTGGCCAAAGAGTTAGAAGAGCTTCTCATGTCATTTATTACGCTTCCAGAACATTGGATAATGCTCAATGCAACTATTCCACAACGGAAAAAGAACTCTTGGCTGTTGTTTTTGCATTACAAAAATTCAGATCATATTTACTTCGTACTAAGGTAATTGTTTACTCTGATCATGCAGCTCTCAAATACCTACTCGCGAAGAAGGAGGCGAAACCAAGACTTATTCGATGGATACTCTTGTTACAAGAGTTTGATCTGGAAATACGCGATAGGAAAGGCTCTGAAAACTTAGTTGCCGACCACCTCAATAGAATACCTATCAGTAAAGGGTCAACAACAATACAAGATGATTTTCCAAATGAGTATCTCTTTTCTATTCAAAAGACAATTCTGTGGTATGCTGATATTGTCAACTATTTAGTTACTAAGACACTACCAAGTGATTTGTCTAGGGCTCAAAAAGATAAAATTAAAAGTGATGCTAAGTACTATGTATGGGATGATCCATATTTGTGGAAACATTGTGCTGATCAGATCATTAGAAGGTGTATTTCTCAAGACGATATTCCTTCTGTCTTGCAATTTTGTCACTCATATGCATGTGGTGGACACTTTGGCCCTAAGAGGACAGCTCAAAAGGTATTAGGGTGTGGTTTGTTTTGGCCTACATTGTTTCGTGATTCTTTTATGTTTTGCAAGTCTTGTGAACGATGTCAAAAAATTGGCAACTTAGGACGTAGAGACCAAATGCCACTTACCCCTATTCTTGCTTATGAAATATTTAATATATGGGGTATTGACTTTATGGGTCCTTTTCCTCTTTCTTTCGGTAATGTTTACATCCTTCTTGCTGTGGATTATGTTTCAAAATGGGTGGAAGCCAAAGCGACCGAACTAATGATGCCAAAGTTGTTGTGGATTTTGTTAAATCTCATATTTTTGCTAGGTTCGGGACACCAAAGGCTCTTATCAGTGATCGTGGCACACACTTTTGTAATAGAGTAGTGGAAACTCTACTAAAAAAATACAGGGTCACTCATCGCACTTCCACCACATACCACCCTCAAACCAATGGATTGGCAGAAGTTTCAAATCGAGAAATCAAATCTATTATGGAAAAAACCGTCAATCCAAGCAGGAAGGATTGGAGTACAAGACTTGAAGATGCATTATGGGCCTACCGGACAGCTTACAAGACCCCTATAGGTATGTCTCCTTACCGTTTGATATTTGGAAAACCGTGTTACCTCCCTGTAGAGTTGGAACATAAGGCGTACTGGGCTGTAAAACAATGTAACATGCGAATGGATGAGGTTGGTGAGCACAGAAAACTTCACTTACAAGAACTTGAGGAAATTCGAAGAGAAGCTTATGAGAGTACTAAAATCTACAAGGAAAAAACAAAGAATTTTCATGATCAAATGATTTCTCGAAAGAATTTTTCTGTAGGTCAAAAAGTACTACATTATCATTCTCGATTGAAGTTGTTTTCTGGAAAACTACAATCACGGTGGATTGGTCCTTTTGTTATCACTAACATATTTTCACATGGTGCAGTTGAGATCGCAAGTCTTGAAACCGGTAATAACTTCAAAGTCAATGGTCATCGCTTGAAACCTTTTTATGAAGGATTTCAAGTATGTAATATTGAAGAAACCAGTTTAACTCACCCCGAGTATTGCGATTAATTACAGGAACGTCTAGCCAAACACGTTAAAGAAAGGCGCTTCATGAGAGGCAACCCATATCAATTTATTTTGTTTTAGTTTTCTTTCGATTTTTCTTTTTCTTTTGATTAGCTGCAACAAGGGTATATATCATCAGATGACACTCTCTTCATACCAGGGAAGTACCAGTATTCCTTTTCTCTTATTCTCTAATGTTCCTTGTGTTGATTCCTCTTTAATTGTGCTGAAGTAGGAACAGTGAGGACACTGTTCAAGCTAAGTGTGGGGGAGAGGATAATAAAATATAGAGAATAGAGAATTGACTCATACTTTGAATGTTTGTCCTTAAGCAATTTTAAGCCAAATTTTTTCAAAATTATCATGAAATCTGGAGATTGTACTAAATATCGTAATAAGCATCTACAAAATGAGAAATTGACTTGTTCAAATGCTTTACTCACCCACTGTTGTGATTAGAATACTTGGTTAAAATTAAGTAGTGAAATCTTTAAGAAACAAATTTACCTTGTATTTAGCTTTAGAATTGGAAGTCTAAGAGTAAGTCGAGTCCCTAAGTGAAAAATAAACAAGTTTACTTCTAGGTTATATTAGCAACTGTATACTCTTTGAAGTTGTTATGAAAAATAAAATAAAATAAAATAAAAAAATCAAGCTTAGCCATTACTCCAATAATTCAAATAATTGAGTTAAGAGTATTCAAACTTGAATGTTAGAGTGAGGAAGAGTCCGTAGGGGTATCTCAAAACCCGGTCACTTGAGTGACGAGCTCGGGATGTGTCGACTCAATGAACTCACTATAACGATAAAGGCGAAAAAGGCAAAAGTTCATGAAAAGAAGCGGGAAAAAAACCCATCAAAATAGATGCTTGATTAAATCAAAAGAACAATGAATGTAAACATTCATTGAATTAAACAAGACTTATAACAAAAAGGGAGAAAATCTATGGAAAGAGTTGATACTATATACTTTATGTTGCAAGGATTATATACTTGATGATATCCAATGAAGTTTAACTAAGTGTTTTTCCTTAGTGGATTAAGTATTTACTTTTGGAATAAAAATTCTTTTGCTAAACATGAGGATTAAAGTTTGTTTTGTTTAGATTAGCTATTAAATTTTGTCCATCGTAATTTGATCACATGAAACCAGTTTGGTTGAAGTAGTAGACATTAAAATTACAAGTCATGAATTACAAATGAATAGATGCTTGGAATGATGAAAAGAAAGTTCGTATAATCTATGACGAATTTCTCAATTGATTTGATTCAATTGCTTGAGGACAAGCAAGAATTTAAGTGTGGGGGAATTTGATAGAGCCATTTTATACTCAATCTTTATAGTATGAATTGTGTTAATTTATTATTGATTTTATAGAAATCATAAGGAAATGGTACATAATTTTATTATGGTGATAAATCAGGTTAAATGGAGTCAAGAGTGCTAATTCAAGTAAATTAGAGAAGTCCTCTACAATTTGAATCAAAGGCAAGGATTTACATCGCCGGAGGAAAGTACATGGGCGTGTAGTTGAAGTACACGGCCGTGTACTTAGTTTTGAAGCCACAGGAAAATACATGGTTGAGGTACACGACCGTGTATTTGTCTTGAAGAATCCATGGGAAAATACACGATTAAAGTACACGACCGTGTATCTGTCTAAAAGGAGACACGGTTTGTAATACGGCCGTGGTGAAAGACGTACTACACACTGCACAAGAAGGTGGAAATGTGGACTATCAACAGAGAGAGACACGGCTCGTGATCTGGCCGTGGTGGAAACTGTGGTTGAAGCCGTGGTGGAAGTTGAAATGGAAGACGTGCCAAGGATGAGAAATTGTGGAACATCAACCAGAGGATGGCACGACTTGAGATCTGGCCGTGGTAGAAGCCGTGGCACACACTGGACACGGAAGATGATATGTGAATTATACACAGAGGAAGGCACGGCTTGACCCACGACCGTGTTATAGGGCGTGCCAGGCGGACGATTATTCACTTCTCGAGATTTACATCAAAAAGGAAAGATATTCTCATATCTTGCTAGCTAAAGATCCTCTGCCATTCCCTTAACAATATAAATAGAAGTAACCCTAGAGGAGTTTATAATCTTGGATCATCTTGGAGACAAGAAGGAAGGAAGGAGGCAGAGCAAGGAAACCGGGAACAGAGGCTTATCATGTTTTTACTTTTAATTTTCGTTTTGATGATGAACATGTGTAGCTAAGCAGATTTTCTAGCCAAAGGGTCATTGAAGTTTAATTCTCCACGAATTGTGAGATCTAACTGAGTTGTCTTTAATCTATTCTTGTTTTTGGATATTGATATATTTTCTGGAAGTTTTGTCAATATTATCTTTGTTGATTGGTATGAATTAGAGCTCTTCTACTCAATTAGCAAGTTAATATATTGTCAACTAACACGTCAAATCCGTAATTGTTTGATAGTTCTAGTCTCGGTGACACAATAACATGTTTGATTATAAAATAGATGATCGAATTCATGTTATGGAGATGTATGATCTTGTTTAAATAGGTTATCTTATAATCTACTGGCATGAATTGGTGGTCTCTCTTGTTTTTAATGCTATTGATAGATTAAATCCTAAAAGCTTGTTTAGGGTTGTCTAATCGATAAGAGAAGTAATCAAAGAGCTTGTTTTGATTATCGAAGAAGTAAGGAGAGATAGGTTATTAGAGCTTGTTAATAACCATAACCAGTTTATCTAGAAATAAGAATAGAAAACATTTGCATCAACGATCAATTCCTAGAATTAAACTATCTTGATTCCTTTGGCTAGGCTTTTATCAATATTCGATTTTATTATCTTGTTTCAATATTATTTTGATTCACAAACAAAACCCCCCATTTTTCTTTTCCTCTTTATTCTCTTTGAATAGAAATATATTTAACTAATCCCTGTGGATACGACTCTACTCACTACTATACGCAAATCATATAATTGTTTTGGAGTAGGTTTTTATTTTTGTTGGATTTGACACCCATCATAGGTCAATTCATCATTTAATGTAAAAAACTTTTTGAGATAGTCTATGAATTTAATCCAATTATCCCAATGGATATGATATCTACGCCAGTAACTAGAAATGAGAGCTTAAGTGGATTTGAATGGTCTCAACAAGTGTAGAAGCTCCAAGAGAAAGTACTTGAACATTTAAAGAGGGTAGTTAATAAGCAAAGAGAGTAGGAAAGAAAGGGTCAAAAACAAATATTATTTAGACTTATTGATTTAGTTTGGATCCACTTTTGGAAAGAGTGGTTCAAGGCGCTCATTCCTAGAAATTGGCTCCTAGTGCATATAGACCATTTGGGGTTATTGAGAAGATTGATGACAGTGCATACAAATTGAAGCTATTATGAGATTATGGTGTTTTACCAACCTTTAATGTAGCGAATTTAGCTATTTACTTGCCTAAGAAGGAAGGCATGGATACTCAAGATTCAAGGGTGAATGATTTGGATGATGATCCAAATCACTCATATTTTACTTTATATCTTTTATTCTAATAAATATTTGAGAAATAACCTTACAGGTACAATAATAGTTCTCCATGGGAAGCCAATATGTCCTACAATAGTTTATGGACACAGAACATTTTTAGAGTGACAATCAAAGACCCGTTATGATTGTTTTCCATTTCGAGGCATCAATTTATGAAGACTTATGATATTTTGTACTTTGTAATTGTTTTATGAACTATTTTTGGTTGTATTTGGTTTTGGGGCACTTTCATTTCCTTGTAATTTTCATTTAGGACTAGCCACCTTAAAAGTGGCAAAATTGTAATTTTGACCACTTTCTAACCTTAGGAGTAGCAAGTATAAATACTTTCTTAGAAGAGGGTTTGAAGAGGCCATTTTTGCATATTAGAATCATACACTTTCACGTGTGGAATTGTGGCGAGTGCGACGAAGGGGAATTGTGAGTCATATCGATTCCATCTTTGTTGTATGTTCATTTCTTCTCTAGTGAGTCATATTGATGAGATCTGGGATGAGAGCCAAGCCGAAAGAAGAAATGTGGATCCTCTTGAAGTGCCGCCCGGACCAATCATAAGAAATCGAGCAAAACGATTCAAGGAAGCACTTAACGAGTTGATAAAGGTTGTCCATGAAGCCAGAAAGGATTGGAGCAATCATGAAGTTGGAACGGATTGGAACAACCATTGGAAGACCCTTGCTTTTGTACAAGTTATACTGGACACGGGTTGAAGAGGGCGTGTATTTTCAAGGCACGGCCGTGTATGGAGTCAAGCAAATCCACAGACAGATACACGGCTAAAGTACACGGGCGTGTATGTTGCCAGAAGTTGCACAGAAAGATACACGGCCAAAGTACACGGGCGTGTATGTTGCCAGAGGTTGCACAAAAAAGTATACGGCCAAAGTACACGGGCGTGTACACGACCGTGTATCCCCTGTCGGCCAGCTTGTTTGTTTCGCGTTTTTATGTCACTTAACTAAACTACATCGTTTTGGACTTGTTTTTACACGAATTGTAACCCTAGTATAAAAGCTCCTAGGGTTTATAACAACTAGAATATACATCTTTGAACATTAAACACTTTTGAGAGGCACCTCTCTTGGTTCTTCAAGAACCAATTCGAACTTATCAGATTGATTTCTGTGGCGTTCATCCCAACTTATCAATCGGTCTTTCATCCCGATTGTGGCGTCTTCATTTTTATACCAAGGTTCTTGTCTCGCTTATAGGCAACGGGTCGCGGTTTCCACTTTATGTGTTTGGGCGTCCTAGGCAACGAATTTTCCGAACGTATTGGTATTGGGTTTCGTCACGGGTTGGCATGGTTCGTATCAGTTTGGTATCAGAGCTTAGGTTTGTCAAAACATCAAGTTCGGTTGAGGAAGGTAATATCAAAAACCCTAACTCCAATCGTTCATATCAATTATCGTGTTCAATTCCGCAATATTAAATGTCTTTTGATAGTGTAGTGTTTACTAGTTGATTGTAAAAAAAAAAAAAAGTAAAAAGTCACGATAAAAAAAAAAAAGAAGGGAAAAGAAAAGCAAAGAGAAACGTGATCAAAGGCTAAAAATAGAGACAAAAAAAAAAATTCGGATAGAAAAATAGAGGAAAATTTTACGAACCCTAGAGTTGGTTTTGAATTCTACGGAAGGAAATTGGTGTAGTTCGGGTTAGTTCCAAGAGAATTGAGAAGAGGAAATTGGTGAGTGATATCATCGTTGTTTGTGAGAATACACGAGTGACTGTGTGATATCATCATTTGAGCGAAAACACGTAAAGGAGTGTATCGTGAGGTTTAATTTTATATATATTTGTGTTAGTACTAATCTTTTCTACAGGAACTATGTCGAGACAATATTCTCCTGAAGGTGAGAGGGGAAGGTTTGATGCTAGGTTAGTAATTGAGGCGTTGAGGGGAGAAATGAAGAGGATATTCCAAGAGGGAATGGAACAAATTCATGAGACGGTAGAGTAAAGACTAGAGCAATCCACAAATGTATTCCAAGGGCGTAAGAGGGAGAGTCGTTCTAGGAGAGTACCGAGGGGTGGAGATGAAATGACGGATGATGACTTTGATGAGCCTTCTGTTGGGAGTTATAGAGGTTATAGTGGTCGGAATAGAGGGACTAGAGATTGGGAAGATAGAGGAGATAGGAATAGAGAGGATGATCAATTGAGTAGCATAAAGATGAAGATTCCTCCTTTCTAAGGGAAGAATGATCCCGAGGCGTATTTAGAATGGGAGAAAAAGGTGGAGATGGTGTTTGATTGTCACAACTATAGTGGGAGAAAGAAAGTGAAACTTGCTGCCATTGAATTTTCAGATTATGCTATAGTGTGGTGGGATCAATTAATGTTGAATAGAAGAAGGAGTGGCGAACCACCTATTGAGTCTTGGGAAGAGATGAAGAGAGTGATGAAGAAGCGGTTTGTACCTGCATATTACTATCGTGAATTGCACAACAAGTTGCAAACTCTGAGGCAGGGAAGCCGAAGTGTAGATGAGTACTTCAAGGAGATGGAAGTCACTATGATTAGGGCGAATGTAGAAGAGAATAGAGAGGCTACAATGGCTAGATTTCTTGCTGGATTAAATAGAGAAATCCAAAATGTGGTTGAATTGCAGCATTATGTAGAATTGGAGGATACGGTTCACATGGCTATAAAGGTTGAGAACCAGCACAAGCGGAAGGGTAGTAGTAGTGCACGATTTCAACAGGGTAATGGTTCATCCACTTGGAAGACTAACCAATGGAAGAAAGAAGAAAAGCCTTTACCCACCAAACCAAAAGGGGAGCTGAGACAAGCGGGTTCTACTCCTGGTAATCAAGGTAACCCTGAATCTTCTACTTCTAGAAATCGTGACATTAGATGTTTTAAATGTCAAGGTAGAGGCCATATTGCTAGTCAATGTCTAAATAGGCGTGTGATGATTTTGCGTGATGATGGAGAGTATGAGACTGAGGGGGATAGTGAAGAAGAGGATATGCCTCCATTAGAGGATGCTAGTGATGATGAGGAGCCTGCAATGGGAAGGCTAGTGGTAGTAGTGAAGAGAGCTTTGAATGTGCAGGTGAAGGAAGAAGAGGAGGTGCAAAGGGAGAATATATTTCATACTAGATGTTATCTAGGAGATCACATTTGTAGTTTGATTATTGATGGGGGAAGTTGCACCAATGTAGTGAGTAATTTTATTGTTGAGAGGCTGGGGCTCAAAACTATTAGACACCCTAGTCCGTATAAATTGCAGTGGTTGAATGATAGTGGTGAGACTAAGGTGAGTAAGCAAGCCTTGATTGGGTTTCACATTGGTAGGTATGAGGATGAGGTGTTATGTGATGTAGTGCCAATGCAAGCATGTCATGTGTTGTTGGGGAGGCCATGGCAATTTGATAGGAAGGTTGTTCATGATGGCTTTTCTAACAAGTATACACTTGTTCACCAAGGGAAAAGCTTTAATCTTAAACCTTTAACACCTAAACAAGTGTATGAGGATCAGTTGCAGCTACAACAGTCATTTGCAAAACACAAGGTGAGTGAAAAGCAGAGTGAGAGTGAGAGAGCAAAAGACAATGAGAAGAAATAGGAATATAAAAGTCAAGATCAAAAGGAAAAGGAGAGGAAGGCTGGAAAGAGTGTGAGAGACCTAGTTGAAGGGGGGTCAACTTTGGTGGTGAGTGAAAAGGAGAGGGCAGCCTTGCAAAAGGAGAGTTGTGTGGCAAGAGCGAGTGTAGTGAGCAGAGCGTTAGTGATGAAGCAACCTATGTTGTTTCTGGTTTTTAAGGAAACATGTTTGACTACTAACGAATTGTCTAACTCTTTGCCTAGTGTGGTTGTGTCTTTTGTGCAGGACTTTAAAGATGTCTTTCTTGAAGAGATTCCAAAGGGATTACCACCTGTTGATCCACGCAAAAAGAGATATAAAATGAGCATGAATAAATACCGGCAAGTGTACCGGATCGGATCAAGTAATATAGTGAGAGAAGAGTGTCGAACCACGAAGATTGATTAAGTAATAAACCTATATCAATTTCTACTATTATTTGGGCAATGATGTTTGATGAGAATTGAATGAATTATACTAAATGCTCAAAAAGAGAATTGTGTTTGAAAAATGATGAATTGATGGTGGGAAATAGAATCCACCCTAATTCCACTAATCATATTGTCTTCATGTTATAATAACTCATAGCTATATGGATTTTCACAAGAAATTAACAAAACCTTAATCCTTTATCAAGTTTTAAAGCAATGTTACCTCAATTTAATTTAATAGCTCCCGCTAATTCAAATCAAATGAGGATTCTAATTCACAATCATAAATTTTCCAATTATATGATTGCCTAATATCTTTAAAATAATTTCTCCTAATCCCTTAGTGAAAAATTTAATAAAAATATTGCATGAAACACTTAGGTCAATTTCTAATAAAATTCAATAACGCTGCTTTCACATGAATTATTAAATCTTACTTAGGAATTCCTGATAAAACCTAAATTTCTCTTTCGAGTCATTTACATTTCTATGCATTGATTTCAATTACAAAATACAATTCATAGCAGGACTTCTTATATGAAAATTCCGCATATCTACATTTCCTATAACATGAATACAATGATCATTTTAGTTTGAATTATGGCTTCATCATGTTTCCCACAAGGATGATTTAGAACATTATAGTATGAATATAAAAACAATTGAAATAAATAGATGTAATGGAATTCATATTGAACAACAAGAATAAACTAATAAATGGCATAAAAGAAAATAAAGTAAATGAAACAATAGCTATAATCTTCAAGAACTTCAATCTTCCAAAATGATTTCTCGAATTCTTCAATTGAAAGCAAACTTCAGCAAAATAACTTTCTTTCTTCAAACTAAAAATTGGAATAACATGAAATGTAAAGGAATTAAAGAAAATATAAAATCCTAAAGTTTCTAAGGGAATTCTAATAATTTCAAAGAAAGACAAATGATGCTAAACAAAGAATCAAAACAAAAGAATTCTAAAACAAAAGGGGATTCTAAACAAAAGGCGATTCTAAACAAAAGGGGATGCCCCCAAGGTTCACACAAGGGGCCTATTTATAGATCCAAAGAGGAGGGGGATAAGGTTGATCTGATGAGGATTTGAGTCAGCAAATTAAATAAGATACGATTTTGGAGAGATTTTCGCAATGGATATCCGGGGAGTAATGAAGGCCGGTTCAAGGCCGGCTTTAAGGCCGGCTCAAAGCCGACGGCCTTGAATGTAGGCCGGCCCAAGGCCGGCGGCCTTTATTGCAATCCTCCGCTCGCTTCTTCAATTTTGTGAAAAACTCCTCCAATTAAATTGTAATTTACTTTTGGGTCCTCAAAATCTGTATTTTCACAATAAACACCATTAAGTATCATTTCTTTATATTTTCTTATAATATTGAAATAAATTTAATATAAGTCCAAAAGAAAATATAAGTATAATGTGATCTTATCAACATCCTCACACTTGAACTTTTGCTTGTCCTCAAGCAAAATAATTGATTTAAACAAGAGAAATCCATCATTGAACTTCTGGTGCCCATTGTTCTAACCATACTGAAGTTTGTAACTAGTATATCTAGTTGAAATTTAGTAGTTAATCTAAATACAACAGATTTTTAATCCCAGTGTTTAACAATAGAAAACAATACTTAATCCACAAGGAAAAACATTCATTTAAACTTCATTGGTTATTAGCAAGTATCATCTCCCTCAATTTTACTTCTCTAAACAAGATAACAAGGAGTGAAAGCATATGGTATCCATTTGTTTTCCTAGAATTTCTCCCTTTTTTTTTTTTTTGCCTTAATTGACAGCGGAGTGAGACTTCACTCTTCTGAGGGACCAAAGCTCGCCCATGTCAACCTGGTTTTCATTAAAGTACTAAATTTTTGCCTTTCCGCCCTTCTCGTTATTGTGAGTTCATTGAGTCGGCACATCCTAGGCTCATCGCCTAAGTGACCAGGTTTTAAAGGGACCCCTACGAACTCTTCCTCACACTAACATTTAAGATTGGATACTCTTAACTCACTTTCCTGAGTTATTGGAGTAAAGGCTCTTTTTTTTTTAAGGGATCACTAAGTAAAATATTTCATTTACCTCTTTCACTAGGTGTTAAGGTATTCTCAAAGAAATTTCAAGAGAGATTTATCCTAACCAATTTTTCCTTGAAGTAAACTTGCTTGTTTTTTTTCAACTTAAGGACTCAATCTCAAGTTCAAAGGCTAAACATAGGGTAAACCCCGTTCTCTAGAGATTTTACTATTAAATTTTAACTATGTAAACTAGTCACAATAGTTGGCGAGTAGGGCACCAATCTAGGTCAATTTCAGGATTTCAATTTAAGGACATAAATAAAGCATGGGATTTGTAAGCTCATGATGTGTGCAATCATTATACTTCTACATTTATAATCCCTTCCCCACACTTAAATTGGACAATGTCCTCATTGTTCCTAATATATCACAAAATTAAGGAAAAGAATGTCAATGCAGAAATTGAAATACTGGTACTTCCCTGGTGTAAAATTGTTCATTAGGAACAAAATTCCTCCCTAAATGTCTGTCATCCTTGGAGTGTCTTGAATGCACCGGCGGCTCTTATCCAGCCTTGAATTAGTTTCTTCTTCTTCTTTTTTTTTTTTTTTTTGTAACGAAATTAAAACACTAGTGTATATACTTATTGAGCATGGGCTGCCTCCCATGAAGCGCTTAGTTTATAGTCGCTAGCCCGACTTTTCCAGTTCAATTTCTTGAATCTCCTAAATCCACAGTTGTGGCATTTCTATCAACATGTTCCCCTTCATAGTAATGTTTGAGAAGATAACCGTTTACCTTGAAAGTACGGTTGTCTTCTGCCTTCAACTCAACTGCACCATAAGGAAACACATTAACAATTTCAAATGGTCCAGACCATCGTGATTTCAACTTACCTGGGAATAGCTTCAATCGAGAGTTGTACAATAAGACTCTTTGACCAGGCAAGAACTCTCGCTGTAAGATGTTCTTATCATGCCATCGCTTTGCTCTCTCCTTGTAAATTCTCGCATTTTCATATGCTTCCTCTCTCATCTCGGCCATTTGATTCAATTGGAGCAACCTCTTTTCACCTGCAGCTTGCAACTCAAAGTTAAGGTATTTTATGGCCTAGTATGCCTTGTGCTCAAGCTCTACGGGTAGGTGACATGATTTACCAAAAACAATCTTGTAGGGGGACATTCCAATAAGTGTTTTAAAAGCTGTTCTATAAGCCCACAATGCATCATCAAGTTTTAAAGACCAATCCTTTCAGGATGCATTGACAGTTTTCTCTAAGATTCGCTTAATTTCCCTATTGGATACCTCAACCTGTCCACACGTTTGTGGATGATAAGGGGTGGCAATTTTGTGAGTAACCTCCATATTTTAATAATAATTTCTCAAATTGCCTGTTACAAAAATGCGTTCCCCCATCACTTATTATAGCTCTAGGTACCCCAAATCTTGAAAATATATTCTTTTTCAAAAATTTAATGACAACCCTGCTGTCATTAGTTTGTAGAGCAACTGCCTCTACCCATTTCGAAACATAATCAACAGCTAAAAGAATATATTTGTTTGAAAAAGATGAGGGAAAAGGACCCATAAAGTCGATTCCCCAAACGTCAAAAAGTTCAATTACAAGTATATTATTTTGTGGTAATTCATGTCTTCTTGAAATATTGCCAGTCCTTTGGCATTGAGCATAAGTCATAATGAAGTTCCTACAATCATGAAACAAACTGGGCCAATAAAATCCGCAAGATAAAATTTTTGCTGCCGTTTTTTCCATACCAAAGTGACCTCCTACCTCTCTAGAATGACAATGCTGTATAATGCTAAGCTGTTCACTTTCAGGTACGCATCGTCTAATTATTTGGTCAGCATAATTTTTAAAGAGATATGGTTCATCCCAAAAATAAAACTTCACATCATGTAAAAATTTCTTTTTCTATTGGTAGGATAAACCTTATGGAGTGATTTTGCTAACCAAATAATTAACGATATCAGCATACCAAGGTAATCCTTGAACTTCTACTACATGCAATTGTTCATCAGGGAACTTTTCATTAATAGGTGAATAAAAAAAATTAGATTCCAGACGGGATAAATGATCAGCCACCACATTTTCAATTCCCTTCGTATCTTTAATTTCCAAGTTAAATTCTTGCAGTAGTAGAATCCATTGAATTAACCTAGGTTTAGCATCAACTTTAGCAAATAAATACTTAAGGGCAGCATGGTCAGTATATACTATGATTTTAGAACCTATTAGGTAAGGCCGAAATTTATCGCATTCAAATATAACTGCTAAAAGTTCTTTTTCAGTTGTGGCATAATTCCTTTGGGCCTCATTTAAGGTTCTACTCGCATAGTATATTACATGAAATGACTTATCTTTTCTTTGCCCAAGTACCGCTCCAACAGCATAGTCGCTGGCATCGCACATCAACTCGAAGGGAAGCTCCCAATCAGGTGCAACAATCACTGGTGCAGTAGTGAGCTTCTCCTTCAATAGATTAAATGCCTGCAAACAATTATCATAAAAAATAAAGGCAGAATCTTTTTCTAGTAAATTACAAAGAGGTCTTGAGATTTTAGAGAAGTCCTTGATAAATCTCCTATAGAAGCCAGCATGTCCCAAGAAGCTTCTGATTCCTTTCACTGTAGTAGGTGGTGGTAGCTTCTCTATCACCTCTATTTTTGCCCTGTCAACCTCAATTCCCTACTTAGATACTTTGTGCCCTAAGACTATTCCCTCTCTTACCATGAAATGGCATTTTTCCCAATTAAGAAGCAGATTAGTTTCCTTGCATCTCTTAAGCACACATCCTAAATTTGTTAGACATGTTTCGAATGACTTCCCAAAAACAGAAAAATCATCCATGAATATTTCAATGAAATTTTCTATCATGTCAGAAAATATGGACATCATGCATCTTTGAAATGTAGCGGGTGCATTACAAAGACCAAAGGGCATTCTCCTAAAAGCAAATGAGCCATAGGGACAAGTAAAGGTGGTTTTCTCCTGGTCTTCGGGTGCTATATGGATTTGATTGTAACCAGAATAACCATCTAAAAAGCAGTAATAATCATGCCCTGCAAGTTTTTCTAACATCTGATCTATAAAAGGGAGGGGGAAATGATCTTTGCGGGTAGCATCATTCAGTTTTCTATAGTCTATACAGACTCTCCAACCAGTTACAGTGCGAGTGGGAATTAATTCATTAGCCTCATTTTGTACTACAGTCATACCACCTTTTTCTGGTACAACTTGGACAGGACTAACCCATTTACTATCAGAAATTGGAAAAATAATGCCAGCATCTAACAATTTAAGTACATCTTTTTTTACAACTTCCTTAAGAGTTGGGTTAAGTCTTCTTTGTGGTTGTACTGTAGGTTTACGCTCAGCTTCAAGAAATATCCTATGAGTACAAATTGAAGGGCTAATTCCCTTAATATCAGCAATGGTCCACCCGATAGCTTCCTTATGTTCTCTTAGAACAGCCAAAAGTTGTTGCTCTTGATCACCTGTCAAAGAAGAAGAAATGATTATTGGCAAAGTATCATTTGTTCCAAGATAAGCATACTTTAAATGACCAGGCAAAGGTTTAAGTTCAAGCACCGGGGGTGGTGTCAATGACGGCATCGGTTTCTTCTCAGTGGTGCCCGGCTCCTCATAGTGTCGAGTCTTGAATTCATAAACTTGTTCAGTATGTTCTGCTTGGGGTTCATCCTCATCATCACTCCAATTATCCAAATCCCTAAGGACTGACTCCATCGTGTCCACACCTACATTCTCTTCCATGAACTCAAAGGAAAGCTCATCAACACTATCAATAGTGTAACAGGATTTACAGTCATCAAATTTCTTTGTAGCCTCATACACATTAAACGTGACTTATTTATCCATAACTCTTAAAGTAAGCTTACCTTGTTCCACATCAATCAATGCCTTACCTGTTGCCAGGAATGGTCTTCTTAAGATCATGGGTACCTCTCTATCTTCTTCCATTTCCAAGACTATAAAGTCAACAGGAAAGATGAATTTGTCCACTTTTACTAGGACATTCTCCACTATACCCTTTGGGTACTTGACACTTCTATCCGCAAGTTGTAAGGTGACGTGCGTCTCCTTACATTCTCCAAGTCCTAGTTTTCTGAAAATGGACAGAGGCATTAAATTTATACTTTCACCAGAATCTATAAGTACTTTATCAAAATGAAAATTACCAATAGTGCAAGGAACAGTAAAACTTCCCTGATCTCTTTGTTTTCTTGGCAAATTGGATAAATTTTTTTGTAAGATCATAGAACATTCCCCTGTAAGCATCACTGGTTCATTCCCTTCAATCTTCTTCTTCTTTGTGAGTAAATCCTTCATGAACCTAGCATATGATGGCATCTGCTGAAGTGCCTCTGCAAAAGGAATGTTAATTTGCAATTTTTTAAAGACTTCTAAAAATTTAGCAAATTGTGAATCCAATTGCTGTTGCTTCAACCTTCCTGGGAAAGGAATAGGAGGAACATATGCTTGCACTTTTGGTGAATTTTGCTTTGGTTCCTCTTCCTTTTGTTTCCCTTTATCTTTCTCTAGGTTAACCTCCTCTTCCTCAAGTTTCTTATCAACCAATTCCTTACCACTTCTTAGCATAATAGCATTTACACCCTTAGGATTCTGCTTAGTATTACTAGGTAAAGACCCAAATGGTCTATTACTCAACTGTTGAGACATTTGACTAAGTTGATTTTCAAGATTCCTAATGGTGGCTTGTTGATTTTGCAACATTATGTCAGTCTTTTGCATATAACTTATCATGAGTTCTTCCATTTTAGACTGACCTTGCTGAGAAGAGGTATTATGATTAGGATATTGTTGATGGGGAGTATTATGATTAGGACCTTGCTTTTAAAATCCAGGGGGTTTAAGTGCATTGTTATCATTTCTCCATGAGAAATTTGGATGATTACGCCACCCTGGATTGTAGGTGTTTGAATAAGGTCCTTGATTTCCTCTTTGGAAATTATTGACAAAATTTACTTGCTCTCCATGGGATGAGGAGGAAAAGTTTCCAGATGGGCACTCAAGAGTTGAGTGTGGTCCTGAGCATAACTCACAACAAGAAAATTGATTAACATTAAAAGATGGTGCAGAGGTGAGTTTACTTACCTGAGCGGTAAGAGCAGAAATCTGAGCTGTTAAGGTGTCCATGTCATTGACAGATGCTACTCTAGACTTACCTCTTTCATGTTGCCAATTATGTGCACTAGAGGCCATTTCATCTATCAAAGCACTAGCGTCTTCATATGTCTTACTCATTAGTGCACCACTAGAAGCAGCATCTACTAGAGATCTCAATGTATCATCTAAACTGAGATAGAATATCTCAATAAGGAGATTATCTGGTAATCCATGATGGGGGCATTTTCTAATTGCCTCCTTGAATCTTTCCCATGCTTCATACAGTGATTCACCACTAAACTTAGTGAAGTTTGTGATGTCATTTCTTAACTTAGCAGTTCTAGCAGGTGGAAAAAATCTCCTTAAAAATTTAGATGAGAGATCAACCCAAGTGGTTATAGAGTCTTGTGGCAATGAATTGTACCAAGCCCTAGCTTTTTCTCTAAGTGAAAACGGAAAAAGTTGTAGCCTAATTACATCATCAGATACATTATTTATTTTCACTGTATTACAATATTGAAGAAATACTGCAATATGCTCATCAGGACTCTCATTTGGATATCCTCCAAATTGATTTGATTGAACCATTTGAACGAGTGCTGGTTTTAATTCAAAATTGTTAGCCTGAATTGTTGGTCTTCTTATTGCAGGACCTGAAACAACAGGTATCGTGTATTCCCGAAGTGCTCTACCAACACCCTGAATCCAATTGTTGTTCTCATCTGCCATGTTCTCTTCTTCCTTTCTTCTCTGCTCTCTTCTAAGATGTCGCAAGGTGCGTTCTATCTCAAGATTAATTGGTAGAAGTTCAGCACTTCTACTCTTGCGCATAAAAAGAACCTCAAAGAGAACAGGAAACGATCACACAATGAAAAAAAATAAAATAAAATAAAATAACAAAATAATTGCGCCTAAATTAACAATAGAATCTGAAGATGGTCTAATATTAATCAATCCCCGGCAACGGCGCCAAAAACTTGATCCACGCAAAAAGAGATATAAAATGAGCATGAATAAATACCGGCAAGTGTACCGGATTGGATCAAGTAATATAGTGAGAGAAGAGTGTCGAACCACAAAGATTGATTAAGTAATAAACCTATATCAATTTCTACTATTATTTAGGCAATGATGTTTGATGAGAATTGAATGAATTATACTAAATGCTTAAAAAGAGAATTGTGTTTGAAAAATGATGAATTGATGGTGGGAAATAGAATCCACCCTAATTCCACTAATCATATTGTCTTCATGTTATAATAACTCATAGCTATATGGATTTTCACAAGAAATTAACAAAACTTTAATCCTTTATCAAGTTTTAAAGCAATGTTACCTCAATTTAATTTAATAGCTCCCGCTAATTCAAATCAGATGAGGATTCTAATTCACAATCATAAATTTCCCAATTATATGATTGCCTAATATCTTTAAAATAATTTCTCCTAATCCCTTAGTGAAAAATTTAATAAAAATATTGCATGAAACACTTAGGTCAATTTCTAATAAAATTCAATAACGCTGCTTTCACATGAATTATTAAATCTTACTTAGGAATTCCTGATAAAACCTAAATTTCTCTTTCGAGTCATTTACATTTCTATGCATTGATTTCAATTACAAAATACAATTCATAGCAGGACTTCTTATATGAAAATTCCGCATATCTACATTTCCTATAACATGAATACAATGATCATTTTAGTTTGAATTATGGCTTCATCATGTTTCCCACAAGGATGATTTAGAACATTATAGTATGAATATAAAAACAATTGAAATAAATAGATGTAATGGAATTCATATTGAACAACAAGAATAAACTAATAAATGGCATAAAAGAAAATAAAGTAAATGAAACAATAGCTATAATCTTCAAGAACTTCAATCTTCCAAAATGATTTCTCGAATTCTTCAATTGAAAGCAAACTTCAGCAAAATAACTTTCTTTCTTCAAACTAAAAATTGGAATAACATGAAATGTAAAGGAATTAAAGAAAATATAAAATCCTAAAGTTTCTAAGGGAATTCTAATAATTTCAAAGAAAGACAAATGATGCTAAACAAAGAATCAAAACAAAAGAATTCTAAAACAAAAGGGGATTCTAAACAAAAGGAGATGCCCCCAAGGTTCACACAAGGGGCCTATTTATAGATCCAAAGAGGAGGGGGATAAGGTTGATCTGATGAGGATTTGAGTCAGCAAATTAAATAAGATACGATTTTGGAGAGATTTTCGCAATGGATATCCGGGGAGTAATGAAGGCCGGTTCAAGGCCGGCTCAAGGCCGGCGGCCTTGAATGTAGGCCGGCTCAAAGCCGGCGGCCTTGACTGTAGGCCGGCCCAAGGTCGGCGGCCTTTATTGCAATCCTCCGCTCGCTTCTTCAATTTTGTGAAAAACTCCTCCAATTAAATTGTAATTTACTTTTGGGTCCTCAAAACCTGTATTTTCACAATAAACACCATTAAGTATCATTTCTTTATATTTTCTTATAATATTGAAATAAATTTAATATAAGTCCAAAAGAAAATATAAGTATAATGTGATCTTATCACCTGTTCATGGTATTGAGCACCAGATTGACCTGGTACCCGAAGCATCGATTCCAAACAAGCCAGCTTACAGGTACACCCCGGAGGAAGCAAAGGAACTCCAAGGGCTGGTTTAAGAATTAATGGAGAAGGGGTACGTGAGGGAGAGCATGAGTCCATGTGCAGTGCTTTTGATTTTGGTGCCTAAGAAGGATGGGACATGGAGAATGCGTGTTGACTGCCACGCCAGCAACAACATCACAGTAAATTATCGTCATACTATTCCTTGCTTAGATGACTTCTTAGATTGGTTATATGAGTATAGTTTCATTCCTCATGAGCCTTGGATAGACATGTCCATAGATTTTTTGTTAGGATTATCTAAGCCTAGGTATGGTCGAGATTCTATTTTTGTGGTTGTAGATAGGATTTCTAAAATGGTTCATTTCAGTCCTTGTCATAAAACTGATCATGCTATACACATTGTTCATTTGTTCTTTAGAGAGGTAGTGCATCCGCATGGTATACCTAGGAGCATTGTTAGTGTTCGGGATGAGAAATTTTTGAGTCATTTTTGGAGAGTCTTGTGGGAAAAGTTGGGAACTAAACGAATGTTTTTGACTATCTGTCACCCACAAACTGATGGACAAATTGAGGTGGTTAATAGGACGTTAATTCAATTGTTAGGGGCAATCATAGAGAAGAACATTAGGACTTGGAAGGATTATCTACCATTTGTGGAGTTTGCATGTAATAGGGCTTTAAATAGCATTATTCATTGTTCACCATTTGAGATTGTGTATGGTTTTAACCCATTGGTTCCTATTTATTTATTGCCATTGCCACTTAACAAATCTGTGAGTTTTGATGCTGATTTTAAGACAGATTTCGTGAGAAAGCTAAATATTGAGTGAAGAGCGGAGCAGTATGTGAAACAAGCCAACAAGCTGTTTTTGAACCTGGAGATTGGATTTGGGTTCACATGCACAAAGAGCAGATTCCCGTACAGCGTAGATCTAAATTACTTCCTAGAGGCGATGGACCAATTCAAATTCATGAATACATCCATGATATAGCATACAAGAAAGATTTACCAGGTAAGTATCCAGTAAGTGTCACGTTTAATGTTACTGATCTGAGTCCATTTGATGTAGGAAATGATTTGAGGACAAATCCTTTTCAAGAGGAGGGGAATGATGAGATCCGGGATGAGAGCCAAGCCAGAAGAAGAAATGTGGATCCTCTTGAAGTGCCGCTTGGACCAATCATAAGAAATCGAGCAAAACGATTCAAGGAAGCACTTAACGAGTTGATAAAGGTTGTCCATGAAGCCGGAAAGGATTGGAGCAATCATGAAGTTGGAACGGATTAGAACAACCATTGGAAGACCCTTGCTTTTGTACAAGTTATACTGGACACGGGTTAAAGAGGGCGTGTATTTTCAAGGCACGGCCGTGTATGGAGTCAAGCAAATCCACAAACAGATACACGGCTAAAGTACACGGGCGTGTATGTTGCCAGAAGTTGCATAGAAAGATACACGGCCAAAGTACACGGGCGTGTATGTTGCCAAAGGTTGCACAGAAAAGTACACGGCCAAAGTACACGAGCGTGTACACGACCGTGTATCCCCTGTCGGCCAGCTTGTTCTATTTCGCGTTTTTATGTCACTTAACTAAACTACGTCGTTTTGGACTTGTTTTTACACGAATTGTAACCCTAGTATAAAAGCTCCTAGGGTTTAGAACAACTAGAATATACATCTTTGAACATTGAACACTTTTGAGAGGCACCTCTCTTGGTTCTTCAAGAACTAATTCGAACTTATCGGATTGATTTCCGTGGCGTTCATCCTAACTTATCAATCGGTCTTTCATCCCAATTGTGGCGTCTTCATTTTTATACCAAGTTTCTTGTCTCGCTTATAGACAACGGGTCGCGGTTTCCACTTTAGGTGTTTGGGCGTCTTAGGCAACGAATTTTCCAAACGTATTGGTATTGGGTTTCGTCACGGGTTGGCGTGGTTCGTATCACATATCTAGGGTAGATTTGAATCTTTCTTGGACATATTTGTGGTTTTCTTTCGTAGATAATCATCTTGTAAGATTGATTGTTCTTTTAGTACTTGAAATATATATATATCATTTAGTGATTGGCGTGAATTTGGGATTGAAGGGAGGAAGTGGAATTCATGGTTTGTTGCTTTCTTTTGATCTGATTTTCATGTGGATTTCAATCCTTTTTGTGGTTACTTGGTAATGTTACAAATAGGGATTGTAATTACATCATTTGATCTACATTTTCCATCTAAATCTCCAAGGTGTTTATGTAAATTGTCTCCTTAGTGGGCCGGTTTGTGATTGAATTGAGACTTGTTTTATTTGAGTCATTTGATTGTGTTTCAAAGTGGTTTTGAGCACATCATCTTTTGGTATCAGAGCACAAGTTGAGAGAAGGGATTGATTGTTGTTTGATTATGTGATTATCATCTTCAATTAGGGTTGTTTAATTTTGAACCGCAATTGTATTGTTGTAGTTTGTGAGTTGCGAAAATTACCTTGATTGGAATTTTGATTTGCTGCTTGTTGGAGTTGGATTGGGAAGGTTGTTCTAGCTTCTTATGATTAATTATTTCGTGGAAGGAAAGAAGTATAGAAGTGTTGTTATATTCAATAATTTTTTGAACTTGAAACTTACCATTCTCTTGCCGTGACTAGCTTGTGGCATGGAGGAGGTTGTGAGGCTTGTTGTTGTGATTCCATTGTGTAATTCTGAATTAAGGAAGTGTATTTTACAAATTTGCATTGAGTTGAGTAGTAAGGAATCTATTTAAATTCAAACACATTCCATTAAGTTGTGGGAGTTAATGAGTGTTATTCGAATTTGAAATCCATTTCTTACTAATTGAGGAAGGCTTGCAATTAGTGAGGAGGTTGAAATTCAAATTAGAGTTGCTGCCTATTGTAAGTTGCAGATTACATTTGTGGAAAGTGGTATATCTTGTTATCCTTGCCGTGGAAGTATATTTGTTGTGTTGATATCCTTGCCGTGGAAGTGGAAGTATACTTGTTGTTGTTGCCATTTAATATTGTTGCCGTAGGAGTGGAAGTAAATTTGCTGTTGTTGCCATTTATTATTGTTACCGTGGAAGTGGAAGCATACTTGTTGTTGTTGCCACTTGTGTTGTTGCCGTGGGAGTTGTTTGTGAAGGAGTGATTTGTGGAACTTAGAAAAATTTATTGCACCGTGTATAGCAAAGTTGCTATTTTATGGCCTTAAAGAAATGTAGTTGTGAAGTGTGTTTCATTGCTTCAAATTGTCTTTGAGGATCGGTATACAGGGGTCTACAACTATGTCGAATGGTAGTGTGAATGGAGGAATTGGCAATGAGGCCAATAGCCAAGTGGGTGGCAGACCAGGTCGTCGAAATATAAGTGGAAGAACTCTAGATGAGCAACTTCAGGACCTTACCACAATTATTGCTACATTAGCAACAAGGATTGATAGGATGACATTACCACCACCTGTGCTAAACCTTCAGGCACCACCTAGAGTAGCTCCTCAGAATGTCCAGAGAGAAGGGGCAGTTAGAGGAAATTTAGGGAGAAGAGTAGAAGGAGATTATCATGCTCTTAGGGAAGATAGAGATGATAATTTTGGGGTTCATCCATACCCAGACAGGGAATTTAGACCACCTCAAGGATTAGAGTATGTGAAGCTACAGATGCCTTCATTTGATGGTAGGGGTTCTGCCGTTGATTACCTAGACTGAGAAGACTAAGTTGAGGGTCTTTTCGAGTGTTATGAGATTGATGATGACTCTAGGGTACGTCTTGCAGCTGTAGAGTTCACAGGGTATGCCACTTTGTGGTGGAAAAATATGGTGATCAGCAGACGAAGGGATGGAGAGACCGAAATACACACTTGGAGAGACATGAAACGAGTTTTGAGGAAGAGGTTTATACCGAAACACTATAGGCATGAGTTATTTATGCATCTCCAGACACTGAGACAGGGGGGTAAAACAGTGGATGACTACGTACATGAGTTTGAGACACTAGTGATCAGATGTGGATCAGTTGAACCTTCTGAACAAACCCTAGCACGTTTTGTATCTGGGTTAAAGTATGAGATAGCTTGTGTAGTTGAGCTTCAGAGATATAGTACACTTGATGAGGCTATACAGTTAGCCTTGAAAGTGGAAAGATAGAGGCAATCCTATTCATCCCAGGTTACTAGGAGTAGGCCCAGCAATAATTCAAAGCCCATGGGGGTTATTAGTCAGTTGGATGGGTCAAAGGGAGCAGGTAAGCATTTCAGGGTTGTAGACGAAATCATCCCTACTACAGAAAAGGAGAAAAATGTTTCTGGGAAAGGCAAAGAGGTAGTTGGATCTGATTTGGGGCATATGGTACAAGGGTTAACTAGTGGGAAGATGTGCCAAATTAAATGTTTCAAATGCATGGGATTTGGACATATAGCTACGCAGTGTCCCAATAAAAGGGTGATGACCGTCATGGAGGGTAAAGAGGAAGATAATGAGGAAGAGACTATCCAGCCTAAAGATTTATCCTTAGCCTTATAGGAGTATTATGATGATGAACATGCTGAAACACATAGGGATGAAAAGGGAGGAAAATACTCACCCATTAATGTGTTACACCGGGATATAACTATTTCTCCATACACTAGGGACATACAGAGGGAGAATCTCTTCCACACACCTTGACAGATTCGAGGTAACCTATGTATGCTTTTCATTGATAGTGGTAGTTGTACTAATGTCATATCTACTGCATTGGTAGAGAACTTACAATTAACCACTAGCTCTCATCCTAACCTATATAAAGTGCATTGGTTGGATAACCGAGGTAGTTTGCATGTTACACAGCGAGCAATGGTACCAATCAGTATAGGAGATCAGTATAGTGATGAGATTATCTGTGATGTGCTTCCTATGTATGCCTTTCATTTACTACTAGGTTGACTATGGTTATTTGATAGAAAGGTGTTACATGATGGGTTCAAAAACACTTACATGTTTCAGAAGGATGGTATTTGGATTTTATTGACTCCTTTATCGCTGTCCAGGGTTCATTCTTTACAGAAATTAGTTAGAAGCATATATAATTCTTCTAGATTTTCAGCCAACAAGCCATTCCAAACATCAGGTTTCAGTCCAGGAAAAGATCCTCTAGATTTGAGGGAAAATCTTTTAGAAGCTCGAGGAGATGATGGGAAAATTTCTAGCACCATCAACATTTTCAGAAATCGATTTGGATGATGATCCGAATCACTCATATTTTACTTTATGTCTTTTATTCTAATAAATATTTGAGAAATAATCTTACAGGTATAATAATAATTCTCCATGGGATGCCAATATGTCCTACAACAGTTGATGGACATAAAACATTTTTAAAGTGACAATTAAAGACTTGCTGTGATTGTTTTCCATTCTGAGGCATCGATTCATGAAGACTTATGATATTTTGTACTTTGTAATTGTTTTATGAACTATTGTTTTGTTGTATTTGGTTTTGGGACACATTCATTTCCTTGTAATTTTCATTTAGGACTAGCCACCTTAAAAGTGGCAAACTTGTAATTTTGACCACTTTCTAACCCTAGGAGTAGCAAGTATAAATACTTGCTTAGAAGAGGGTTTGAGGAGGCCATTTTTGTAGATTAGAATCATACACTTTCATGTCTGGAATTAGGGTTCATCCTTAGTTCAAACCTCTTATTAATTTCAACCCAAGAATTGGAATTGTGGCGAGTGCGACGAAGGGAATTGTGAGTCATATCGATTCCATTTTTGTTGTATGTTCATTTCTTCTCTAGTGAGTCATATCTAGGGTAGATTTGAATCTTTCTTGGACATATTTGTGGTTGTCTTTCGTGGATAATCATCTTGTAAGATTGATTGTTCTTTTAGTACTTGAAATATATATATATATATCATTTAGTGATTGACGTGAATTTGGGATTGAAGGGGGGAAGTGGAATTCATGGTTTGTTGCTTTCTTTTGATCTGATTTTCATGTGGATTTCAATCCTTTTTGTGGTTACTTGGTGAATGTTACAAATAGGGATTGTAATTACATCATTTGATCTACATTTTCCATCTAAATCTCTAGGGTGTTCACGTGAATTTTCTCCTTAGTGGGCTGTTTTGTGATTGAATTGAGACTTGTTTTATTTGAGTCATTTGATTGTGTTTCAAAGTGGTTTTGAGCACATCAGTGAATCTTCAACACCCTTAAGGTAGTGATATAAGGGTCACTTTAATTGATGACTTAGTTTAATGCTTCAGGATTACAAAATTTAGTTTAACAGATTTTGACAAGTGTACCTAAAGAAGATGAGCAATAAGTAGCCAAAGATTTTGAAGTGCATTTAAGACATTTAGTGATAGGATAGTGCTTATAGTAGGAGATCCAAATGCTATTGTGGATGGGGAGATTGTTCTAAGTAGGATTTTAAGCTAAAGAAGTGACAAGATGGAGATTGGTGAAGGTTGCATGGGAAAGAAAATGAAAAGCTTGGTTTTGTTCAAACAGTCCTGCTGGTTGAGTCTTGTTAGGAAACAAAGTACCCTATCAAACTAGTTGCGCGATTAGTTGAAGGACCATCTAACTAGTTTAATTAATAGAGGCGCATTGAATGTTGCTTCAAAATAGCTAAAGAACCAATCCCAAGACCAATCAGCCGGTTCAATACGGAGCTATACGGATGAAATAAGTTTATTTCTATTTATTTTGCCAACTTAATATTTATTCTTGTTGTTTTTGCATTGAGTTATGCACATTAACCCTAGATATAATTACTTTGATTTTTAAGAACACTTATCATCATGAATTAATGAATAAAGCCTAGCTTTGAGAATCCCTTAAACTATGTTATTCTTATCAATTCAATCATTTAATTGCGGTTAACAAACCACTTATCATTCTTATGTGACATATCAAGAGAGGTGACTATAGTATGGATTTCTGAGGTGCATCACATCTAACGAGAGGTCGTACATATCCAAATTTAATTCCAAAATTTTCAAATTTCCATTGATGTTTTTATTAATGTCTTGCTCTTTATCCTTTGGATTGTTATGAATTGATGGTTGTTGACCCATGCACATTAAACTAATGAAGTTCACGTTACGAGATTGGTCTAAGGATGATTGAAGACAAGCTAGGAAGATTGAATCAAAGAGCATGGCACAATTTGAACTGCGGAACACAAAGGTGGAAGTCGAGGAAGAGATCAAAGGTCGATAGCTTTAGAATCACTAAAGGTCGCTAGCCTTAGCAGTTTAAGTCATTAGCTAAATGGCCGACGTGGAGATGAGGCCACCGGCCTAAATAGCTGACGTTGAAAAGTAAGCCGTTGTGCATGCAATTAAAGGCAGGGTGAAGACTTTCCCAAAGCCGGTGGCTTTAGAGCCGACTTTGTAATATTTTCGACCACCGGCATATAATTTTTGTCCTTTATTCGAATTAGGTTTTCTTATGTCGTTTTATTTACTTTTCTTGTGAGACTATAAATAGTCATCATATAATCATTGTAAGGGAGGAACATTGAACAAAGATTATTCACAAAGTAGAGAGTTTTCTCTTTTGGTTTTTTATAGAACTATTGAACTTATCGAATTTTGAATCTATGGTGTTCATCCAAACTTATCAATCGATCATTCCATAATCGATTGTGGCATTATCACTTATACCAAGGTTCTTGTCTCGTATATAGATAACGGGTCACGGTTTCCATCGTTCTTGATAGATCCGTAGGTTGTGGGTGTTGTCGAATCTAGATCATCGAGTTTCATCATGGGTTGGTGGGGTTCACATTAGTTTTTCGTATCAGAGCAATCGGGTTTGTCAAGGTTTCCTATCTTATTATTACAATTGCTTATTCTTAGATCTAAGGTTTAGATAAAAAAAATCATTCTTTGAATTTCAATTTGCATGTAGATTTTGATACGATTGTTGTTGTTGTTTGAAAGGAATTGTACACATTTCCTTTCTCCAGGATCAAAAAGAAAAAGGGAAATTCATATAAAAAAAAGAAGAAAAAAAGAAAAAAAGGAAAATTAAAATAAAAAAAGAAGAAAAAAAACAAAAAAGGGAAATTCATATAAAAAAAGGGAGTGTCGTGAAAATTACTGAAATTCGATTTTGTGGTGATCCTTAATAGAATTCTTAACTTCGTTGAATCTTGTTAAATTGTGTTATGAAACTGCTATTTGGAAAGTTGGGTAGATTTCTATAGGAACAAATCCAATTAGATAGTTCCAAAAGAACCAAAAAGAGGAATTTTTTAGTGGGTAAAGATTGGTGAGAATAGTAGAGCGATATAAGTGAAACATAAGAGCGAGTGAATTTGTGAGGTTATATTTTATTACTCCTAACATTTTCTTGTGCAGCACTATGTTGAATAGAAATTCTCCTGAAAGTGTAATAGAGGGAATTGATACAAAATTGATTATGGAAACTCTAACTACTGAGATGAGGAGGATGTTTACAGTGGAGATGGATCAATTTCATGAGTAGATAGAGCAAAACTTTGAGCAGTCACGGATTGCTTTTGCTGGGCATAGGAGGGATAAAATGCCTAAAATAGTAGTGCACATGGAGGAAGATGAATGGGATAGGGAAGGATTTGTAGCTGAATTTGATCAGGATTCATTTATGGCTTATAGGAGAAATGCAAGGAGAACTAGAGGAGCTAGGAAGAAGGAAGATAATAACCTAGGGAATATAAAGATGAAAATCCCTTCCTTTTAAGGGAAGAATGACCCTGAGGTGTATCTGGAGTGGGAGAAGAAGTTGGAGTTGATTTTTGAGTTCCACAACTATTCTAAAGCCAAAAAGGTAAAACTTACTACCATAGAATTTTTTTATTTTGCAATTGCTTGGTGGGATTAGCTTTTGTTGAATCAGAGGAGGAATAGAGAACCACCAGTAGGGAATGGGAGGAGATGAAGAGGATCATGAGGAAAAGATTTGTACCTACATACTATTATAGGGAGTTGTATAACAAATTACAAACCCTTAAGTAAGGCCATAGTAGTATAGAGGAGTGTCATAAGGAGATGGAGGTTATCATGATTAGGGCTAACATTAAGGAAGATTGAGAGGCAACTATGGCTAGGTTCTTAGTTGGCTTAAATAGGGAGATTCAGAATGTGGTAGAGTTGTAGCACTATGTGTAATTAGAGAATATGGTTCATATAGCTACTAAGGTTGAAAAGAAACTCAAGTGAAAGGGTAGTAGCACCACACGTGCTATATCGAGTTCTTTTAATTAGAGAGCAGAAATAGGGGAGAAGGAGGAGAAATAGCCCCATTTTAAACCATTGCCAGAACAAACATCAGACTTGGCATCTCATGGAACTAGAGGTAAATCCAATCCTTCTACTTCTAGGAATAGAGATATTAAATGTTTTAAATGTTAGGGTAGATGATGCATAGCTAATCAATGTCAAAATAGAAGAGTTATGGTGATGAGGGATAATGGAGAGATTGAAACTGATAGTGAGTTGAATCATGATTCTATGCCAACATTAAAGGATGATGATGGGGAGGAGTATGCTGTTGAAGGGGAATTTTAGTAGCCAAGAGAGCTTTAACTGTACAGGTTAGAGGAGAGGAAAAAGTAACTGCCTTTACTTCCTTCTCATCCACTTATCTACATAGCCACTTATCCCGCTCTTGTGAAATTACAGGCTCGATACACTCAAGCACATTATCTTTAACTTGATGAGAACTAGAGCTAAAAATGTTTGTAAAATAATTTAGAAAAGCATCATTGATCTAATTTTCATCTGTTCTCCATTCACTTTCCAAATTTTTGATATTCAAAATTTTGTTTCTTGCTCTTCAATTCAAAGTCGTTCAATGGAAAAATTTTGTGTTTTTATCCCCATTTTGAATCCACTTTAGTTTAGCTCTCTATTGCTAATAAAGTTCTTCTTGAGTTTGAGCCATCTCAATTTGCTTATGAATTAATATCTCCTCTTCTATACCCACTATTTCTGCTCCCTAGTCTTGAAGCTATGCTATTTGCTTATGTAAATCATCAATCTTCTTTGCATTATTTGCCACTGTCATTCTACTCCATGACTTGAGGGCTATTTCACATGCCTTTAATTTTTTCATTAACCCTTTAATATTTGTAGGCTTCTGTACTTCATTTCATGTTTTCTCTATCAAGTCATTATATCCTTCAACAATAATCTACATTTGCTGAAATCTTAATATTTTAGGCCCTCTTATATCACTTTTATTTGATTCAATCAACAGTAGAGAGTAGTAAGACGCATAGGCTAGAAGATTAGTTATTTGTAGTGTAGAAAAGCCAACCTCCATTTTATATTTACAAGACCTCTATCCAATCTTTCTTTTACCAAAATGTCATTTCTTCTTCCATTACAACATGTAAAACATTATCCTTAAAAGCCAACATCCAGCAAATTGCCATCTGATAACATATTGTTGAAACTTGCTAGCTGTCTTTGGGGTTTCTTTCATCCACCACTTTTTTCTTCATCATATTCAATTTCATTCAGATCACCTACGACCATCAATGGGTTGGATATATTAAGAGCAATGATTTTTTGTCTTTCCTAATAGCTAAGCCTTTCTATGGTATCTGGGTGTCTATGACACCAAGTGATTTGCACATCAATTCCACTATAAGAGTCCTCTATCATGACATCTATTATGTTTTTATCTACACTATGTATTTCAACATTTACATTAAGGCACCACCATAAAGCTATCAACCACCACTTTATTTTGAAATCTCAATCGCCTTCTAACATAATCAATCTTAACATCTTTGTTTCTTGTCTCCATAATGAAAACAAGATAGGGCTTGTATTTTCTCATGAGCTTATGAAGCTCATTAACTGTTGAGGATTGCCCCAATCCTTAATAGTTCCAACATATGGCTTTTATGGGGACTGTGGTTGAATAAGGCTAACCACCATAACCTTTAGATTCATCTTCATTAGCTTTAAGCACCTTCATTTCAACTAACTTCTCCGCAAAACTAAGTTTTCCTTTGGCCCTCCTTCTCTAAATTTGTTATAAAATATATATTATATAAAAAATTTAAGCAAAAGGTTAAAACAGTAATAAATCCAATGTATGGGGGCAGCTTAGTCCTTCTACAGTCAGGTTATTTACCCTTTTTCCCATTTTCATAGTTGAAAACACTAAAATGCTCTTAAACACATGCAAGGTAACTTAATGGAAATCTACAAGATCAACCTGCTTTCACCAAGTAAGGGCATTAATTGTTAAGATATATATTCATGACTCTAGATTTGTAAGTCAAAATGATTTTAGTGATGTGTTGTTAGAATTCAAAACAAGGGGTGAGACGAAATGAGCATAGATGTGAGATTAAGCAATTTGGGGATTCCAATCGCAAATTGAAGCAAGTGTACAAATTCCATATAACGTATTAGAATTAAAAAGTTAATTGGATCATTTTGATTTAGATTCACAGAAATTAGAGTTAGGGAGCTAATTAGAGAAGAGGAAGAAGAGGATTCTCAAAACAAAAGGGTATAAGGTCAGGTACATTGATGTGTACCTTCACCATGTTGAATGGAGATAGAATTTTATGTTACAAGGGATATACGATATGGTACACAAGTGTGTACATACTCATGTTAAAGTACACGACCAAGTGTATAGTTGGAAAGGATTTATGTATAATAAGGTGCACGGCCATACATATGGCCATGTTTCTAAATGTGTTCTTCTATACGGCCCTATTGTCTAAGAATACTCTTTAAGTCTTTCTGTTTCAATTTTATTCCACTTCTAAGTTAGTATTACTTATGGTAGAGCTTGGGGAAGGTGAAATGGGTGATTAGTTATTAGTTGAATGATCTAGAGAAGCTTAGTTATTGTTTTAGAGTAGAATTGAGAATCAATTACTATTTATTGATAGGCTTTGAGGAACTTGGTAATTATAACAAGTAGAACCCAAAACCACTCTTTCATGTATGTGTTTACCTTGTTTGTTGATTGTATATATATATATATATACTACATAGTGTGGTGGGCTATGAGTACTCCTACAGTGTATGTTGTGATATATATCCACTACATTTATGTATGTTTGTACTATGATTAATGAGGCATGTGCATGTTTATGTGGTACTCATGTATTAGGCTTAAGCTCATTCCACTTATTTTTCAATTGCAAGTGAGTATGATGAGAATGCCAACTATGATGAGTATAGGAATGTAGTTTACTATTACCAAGAGAAAAATGAGGGGGATTATCACTATTATTATGGACATGATTTGATGTGCCAAAAAACCAAGATTAAGCACTTGCAAATGGACCAAATGAACAACTTTAATTCACAAAAGCAAACTGGTTTCAAAGGGGTCAAAAATCACGTGAACCCTAATTTAGGAATGATGAATCAAATGATAAAATCAAGGAAATGAAATCCACAAAGATGTTAATCTTCAATTCAATCAATTAACCAACTTAATTCCAAGAGAAATCTAATCAACAATACACAAATCAAACCATGATCCTCCTTACAATAAAGAAGCTCCATGCCACAAGAACAAATACAAATTGATGGAATTAACAAGTGCTAAAAACTAATCAATTATGCAATGAAGGTTTAATTACAAAAGCAATAAAAAATCTGACCAAGAAGACTTCAATCCAACCCTAGATATGACTCACTAGAGATGAAAAGAAAACACAACAATTAAAAATTGATATGACTCACAATTTCCCTTGTTGCACTCGCTACAATTCCAATTCTTAGGATTAAAATTGATAAGAGAAATTGAACTAGGAAGAGCCCTAATTCCCTCACGTAAAGTGTATGTTCTATTATGAAAAATTGGCCTCCTCAAACACTACTTTAAGCAAGTATTTATACTTGCTACCTTTAGGGTTAGAAAATGCACAAAATTAACTATGCCACTTTTAAGGTAGTTGGTCCTAAATGGAAATTACAATCAAAATGAAAGTGTCCCAAAAGAAAATACAACATAAAATAGTCCATAGAACAATTACAAAGCATAAAATATCGTAACTCTTCATGAGCCAATGCTTCGAAATGGAAACAATCGCAGTGGGCCTTTGATTGCAAATCT
>JBBMOL010001448.1:0-38959 GCA_037954665.1 Laguncularia racemosa | reverse complement strand
TAAAAGAAGAACCCTGAGTTTTATCATCAATCTCATAGCACTCGAATAGACTCTCAACCTGATCTTCCTAATCCAAATAATCATCTGCTAAACCCTACTATCGAATGAGGGCATCTACAATTTCACTACTCTAATCCTCGAGGTAGTTTAAACTTCCTGTTTGGCTAAGGGTCATTATCAAAATTATCATGTCTTTCCTTCCCTAAGAGCATGATAATCCCCCTCCATTCTCCCGCCCCTATTACCTCTAATATTTCCCTCTCTATGAATATTTTGAGGAACTATTTCTAGGTAGAGTGCTTGAGGATTTGCCACTGGTGGTTGTGGCATCGTCATTCGATCTATCCATTTTGCTAATGTAGAAACAATGGTAGTGAGATCCTGCAACTGCTCCTCTAATGTTCTTCCACCTACAGTTCAATGACCCTGATCGCCACTAACTTAACCATTAGCCTCATTCCCAAATTCCCCCATTAACACTAACATTCAATATGGTTGATAAATTGATCTATTGAAACACAAAACAATTTAAGATAACTATAGAAATACGTCACTCAAACTCACAGCTTCACACACAATTCACAATTCAAACCAACACTCACTTTACACTTAACACACACTTACTCCATGGTACACATACACACTTACGGTGCAACACCCTTTAAACCAAAAATTCACACACTTCTATGCCACACACACATACACCTCACCCATGGTGCAACAACCTTTAACCACAACACCACACACGTCTGCTCACTCACGGTATAACACATACACTTTACACTCCAACTTCCAATCACGGTAGCAACCAAATGGAAAAAAATTTAAAAGATACTTCCCCAAATGGAAAAGTAAATAATTCAAAGTAGTCAAAGTGTATAATGATGATTAATACACAATAACTCCTTCAACTTAATTATTTTTTTTTTTTTGAATTTCAAATTGTTTCCAAATACTGAAACACAATGAAAGAAAAATCTAGAAATGAAAATGTGTTCAAATTTCCCAAAAATCCCCAATAAAATGAAATTTTCCCTTCTTCCTCAAACAAGCAACTCAGGGCAAGATGATAAAATAGAAAGATTAAGTCCGAAATTTCCACTACCAATTCCACAAACAATAAAGGTATATCATAATACAATCACTTATAATTACTTCATTCCACTTCAAATAACTTCAATTAAGAAATGGAAGATCAAGAACCCCAATTCCCAAATTGAAAATCACGTAATCCCTTCTCAAAACCCTTGCTTTTGATAGCAAAAATTATGATGTGCTCAAGGGATCTCAACACTAATTAACAAGAACACACATACAATTGATTCTATTTTTAATTAAATGCGTAAACTAGTTGAAGATAAAATCCCTAATTGGCGTGAAAACCCAGCAATACATGAACCCTAATTTGGCATGAAAGGAACACATAAAAGATCAACCAGTTATAACTAGATATTACTCATTAGCAATAATTTTGGATGTAACTTAGAAAAACTTGATATGACTAAAGAAATTCCTAAGCCAACTCGCCCCAATTTCACATGTGAAATTGATAAGAGTAGTGGCATGAAGAGAGGGCTCCCATGGCAACAAAGTCAAGTGTGTAATGTTCAAAAAACTCCCTTCTAACCTTACTTTGCATGTATTTATACTTGCTCTAAATAGGGCAAATTAAAAAAAGAAAAATAACAATTAAAAAACAACAAGTGACCGGTTTTAGCACCAAAAGAAAATTACAAGTAAACCCATCATATGTGGGTAAACTTCTTCACTTTCCCTGGAATAATTATTGAACCGTTCTTTTTTATTGATGTAAGTCCATGAGTGACCCACAATTGATCTTTAGTGAATTTTACCTATCGTCTTGTAAAACTAATAAATTTATCTACCACAATTGTAAAAGACAAATATTTATTACATAAATAAAATAACATGTGGATGTCTGGGCTCATTTGTTCAATTTGATTTCCCTACTGTTGGATCCCAAGGTTTGATTCCCATCCCCTATATCTATATAGCTTACATTCAACCTATAATTATACAATCATAAATGAAAGTCTTTATTTTTCAATGCAATAATTTTATCCTCTTACATCTCTTAAGTATTTCGAGGAAAAATATTTAAACAAATTTTTCCTTTAGTTAAAAACATTTATAAATCTATATATAATATATATATATATTTGTATATGTAGGTATTGGAGGACTTGGAAGGGATTTTATACTTATGGGCTACCCTAATTGATAGAATGAAAATTCCTCAAGACCTATCATTAGGGCAAGAGCAAAAGGATTTCAAATCTTGGCGATGAGGGCCCATTTTGAGCAAATCGAGCCGGAGTTATTTATAAATTAACCTTTTTTCTATTATTCTTATATTGTGTTTTTCCAACAGGCACACTTATTTGGCTTCACAGGACAATGGACATACTTACTTAGACTCAGCTTATGGGTTATCCATGGACCGACCTAAACCAGCTATAAGCTCACCCGACGATCCTATAGAAGAGCTAGCATCTTGAAGAATAATTTATATATATTTGTTATTTACTTGGACTATTTATGTTGTAATCTTTTTGGACACTTTCATTTTTTTTTTGTAATTTTCATTTAGGACGGCTACCTTAAAAGTGACATATTTTGTAATTTTTGTGTACTTTCTAACCCTAAAGGGAGTAAGTAAAAAATACTTGCTTAAAGTAGGGTTTGAGGGGGCCATTTTTCACATTTGATTATACACTTTTGCATGAGGATTAGGGTTCTCCTAATTGTCATTAGACTCTTATCAATTTCAATCCCAAGAGTTGAAATTGTAGCGAGTACAACACTTAAAATTTGTGAGTAATATCAATCTCTTGTTGTTGTGTTTCTTTCATCTCCAGTGAGTCATATCTAGGTTGGATTGAAAGCTTCTTGGTATCATTTGATTACATTTGTAATCAAGTTCCTAAGAAATTTGGTATTAAGCATTTTTTGTTACTATCAATTGTACTCAATTTGAACCGTGATTTTCATTTGGGGGGAAAGGGTTCTTCCCAGTTGAAAATTTGTTGAATTTGTATATTATTCACGTGGATTTAACATGTGAATTGGGTTATGTTGGAAGAAATAATCCTTGTGGAATTGTAATTGCATCATTGAATATTCAGATCTCATTTCATCTTCACTAGGGTTTTATGCAAATTTTACCTTTCAAATCGGTTTTGATTTTTTAGAGTTGAAGTTGTTTCTTTGGTTCATTTGCATGTGCTTAGATCTTGGTTTTTTGGCACATCATCTTTGGTATCAGAGCATCATCATCTTGGATTCATTTTTGATCACGTCCTTTTTGTGGGAATTGGTTCATAATATTGAGGAATTGTGCAATTGTTGAACTAATTTGATTGACATTGTCTAATTGTCTTTCAAATTGGTTTTGATGTGCTTAAACTTGGTTTTTAGGCACATCATCTTTTGGTATCAGAGCTTGTGGTTGTGGGGAAGGGGTTATTTAATTTTGAATTTTTGAATTTAGTGTTTATGTTCTTACATCTTTATTTGGGAATTGAGAGTAAAATTGAATTGGGTTTTTGGGGATTACTTGAAGTGGCGTGACTATCTTGTTTTTGGAAGTTGAACTTGCTACTTGTTAGAGTGATTTTGAGTACTTGTTGAAGCTTATATGTTGTAGATTCACCATGAAGGTGATGAGATTCCATGATGAGAGTTTAAGCCGGAAGAAGGAATGTGGATCCTCTTGAAGTGCCGCCTGGACCGATCACAAGAAGTTGAGCGAAACGACTCAAGGAAGCACTTAACGGGTTGATAAAGGATTTCCCATGAAGCCGGAAAGGATTGGAGCAATCATGAAGTTGGAACGGATTGGAACAACCAGGGAAGACCCTTGCTCTTATACAAGTCACATGGGACACGGGTTGAAGAGGGCGTGTACTTTCAAGGCACGGCCGTGTAGGAATTCCAAGATTGTATAGAATCATACACACCAGACACACAGCTAAAAGGCACGGCTGTGTAAGGAGACAAGAATTGGCACAAAATCATACACGGCCAAAGTACCAGTCAAAATACACGGCCGTGTATCCCTTGCCGGCCAGCTTGTTTTGTTTTCGTGTTTTTACGTAACTTATCTAAACTACGTCGTTTTGGACTTGTTTTTCACGAATTGTAACCCTAGTATAAAAGCTCCTAGGGTTTAGAACAAAATAAGAATTTACATCTTTGAATATTAAAAAATCTTTGAGAGGCACCTCTCTTGGTTCTTCAAGAACTAAATCGAACTTATCGGATTGATTTCCGTGGGTTCATCCCGACTTATCAATCGGTCTTCCATCCCGATTTTGGCGTCTTCACATTATACCAAGGTTCTTGTCTCGCTTATAGACAATGGGTCGCGGTTTCCACTTTAGGTGTTTGGGCGTCTTAGGTAATGAATTTCCGAATGTATTGGTATTGGGTTTTGTCACGGGTTGGGGTGGTTCGTATCAGTTTGGTATCAGAGCTTAGGTTTGTCAAAACATCAAGTTCGTTGAGGAAGGTAATATCAAAACCCTAACTCCAATCGTTCATATCAATTATCGTATTCAATTTCGTAGTATTAATTGTCTTTTGATAGTGTAATATCGACTAGGCGATTGTTAAAAAAAAAAAAAAGAGAGTAAAAATCACGACAAAAAAAGAAGAGAAAAGAAAAGAAGACAGAGAAACGTGATCAAAAAAAAAAAACAGAGACAAAAAAAAAAATCGGATAGAAAAATAGAGGAAAATTTACGAACCCTAAAGTTGTTTGAATTCTGCGGAAGGGGATTGGTGTAGTTCGGGTTAGTCCCAAGAATGAGAAAGGAATTAGCGAGTTGATATCATCATTGTTTGTGAATTTAACACGAGTGACTGTGTGATATCTTCTTTTGAGCAAAAACACGAAAGGGGGAGTGTATGTGGGGTTTAAATTTTTATATTAAAATTTGGGGGGGTTAGTACAAATTCTTTTCTCGGGATAATGTCGGGGGAAAAACTTTCCCGGAAAGGAAAAGGGGGGGAAAAGGGTTTGATGCTAGGTTAGAAATTGGGCGTTGGGGGAAAAATGAAGGGGATGTTCCAAGAAGGAAGGAAAAATTCATGAGTTTAGAGAGCAAAGGACTAGAGCAACCCACAAACGTTTTCCAAGGGCGTAAGGGGGAGAGTTTTCCCTAGGAGGGGTCCCAAGGGGTGGAGATGAAAGTGGGTTGATAAATTTTTTTGGCCTTTTTTGGGGGGGAGTTTTAGGGGTTTTATATTGGTCAGAATAGAAAAAATAGGGGTTTTGGGAAGTTTAGAGGAGTTTAGGAATAGAGAGGTTGATAAAATTGGGAGTAGCATAAAGGGGGAAAGTTTCCCTCTTTTTCCAAGGGAAGAATGATCCCGGGGGTTGAAATTTAAAAAGTGGGAGAAGAAGGGAAAGAGATGGTTTTTTAATTGTCACAATTTAGTGGGGAAAAAAGGGGTTAAAAACTTGTCCCATTAAATTTTTGGGATTTTTGTTTATAATGGGGGGGGGGATAAACTAATGTTAAATAGGGAAAGGAGTGGGACCCCCTTTATTGAGTTTTGGGGAAGAGATGAAAGAGTGATGAGGAAGCGGTTTGGGGCCTGTGTTTTTCTATTAAATTTTGCAAAACAAGTTTAAAAACTCTAAGGTGGGAAAACCCGAAGTGTAGATGATTATTTCAAGGAGATGGAAGTCATTTATGTTTTAGGGCAAATGTAGAGGAGGATAGAGAGGCTAAAATGGCAGGTTTCTTGCTAGGTTGAATAGAAAAAATCCAAAATGGGGTTTGAATTGCAGCATTATGTAGAATTGGAGGATATGGTTCCACTTTGGTTTTTAAAGGTTGAAAAACCGGGAAAAAGGGGAAAAGGGGTAGGTAATGAAACGATTTCCACAGGGAAATTGTTCATCCACTTGGAAGCCCAAACCCCATGGAAGAAAGAAAAAAAGCCTTTACCCCCCAAACAAAAGGGGAGTGGGCAAGCAGGTTCTACTCCTGGTAATCAAGGAAACCCCTGAATCTTTACTTTTTGAAATTGTGACATTGTTTTTTAAAATTCCCAAAGGGTTTAGAGGCCATTTTTGCTAGTCAACGTCCAAATAGGCGTGTGATAAATTTTTGGTGCGATGGTGGTATGAGATGGGGGGGGATGTGAAGAAGATGATTGCCCCCATTAGGGATGCTAGTTTTGATGGGAGCCTGCAAGGGAAAAGGTTAGTGGCGGTAGTGAAGTGAGCGTTGAATGTGCAGGTGGGGAAGAAAAGGGGGTGAAAAGAGAGAATATATTTTTTACTAGTGCTATTAGGAGATCACTTTTGTAGTTTGATCATTGATGGAGGGAGTTGCACAAATGTGGTGATTTAATTTTATTGTTGAGAGGCTGGGGGCTCAAAATGTTAGACACCCTAGTCCATATAAATTGCATTTGGTTGAATGATAGTGGAGGCCCAAAGGTGAGTAAGCAGCATTAAATTGGGTTTCGCTTTGGTAGGTTGGGATGGGGTGTTATGGGGGAAGTTGTGTAATGAAAGCATGTCTTCTTTTGGGTTGGGGGGGCCAGGGCCCAATTTAATAGGAAGGTTGTTCATGATGGCTTTTCTAACAAAGTTCCCGCTTTTTTCACTAGGGGGAAAAAGCTTTTTTCTTAAACCGTTAACACCCTAAAAAAAGTGTATAAAGGACCAGTTGAAAGTTTCACAGTCTTTTACAAAACTTAAGGTGAGGAAAAGAAAGAGGGAGAGAGAGGGGAAAAGGGAAATGAGGAAAAAAAAGGAATAAAAGAGTAAGATAAAAAGGAAAAGGGGGGAGGAAGGTTGGAAAGAGTGTGAGGGCCAAGTTAAAGGGGCAATAAACTTTGGTGGTGAGTGAAAGGAGAGGGTAGCCTTGAAAAAGGGGGTTGTGTGGCAAGAGCGAGTGTAGGGGAGGAAAACATTAGTGATGAAGAAAAACCTATGTTTTGCTGGTTTTTAAGGAAACATTTTTTGACTACAAAAGGGGCTTATCAAACTCATTGCCAAATGGGGGTTGTGTCTTTGTGAAAGATTTGAAGATGTTTCCCCTGGGGGAGTTTCCAAAGGGCTCCCAACCTATTCGTGGTATTGGCACCGGGTTTGCCCTTTTGTCCCCGGAGCATCGTTTCCCAAAATAAGCCGCTTATAGGAGCAACCCGGAGGGGGACAAAGGGAAACCCCAAAAAGGCAGGTGATAAATTTAAAGGGGGAAAAGGGGGGTAGTGAAAAGAAAGCATGAGTCCATGTGCGGGTGCTTGTGATTTTAGGGGCAAAGAAGGATGGGACATGGAAAATGTGTGTTGACTGCCACCCCATCAACAACTTCAGGGTTTAAAGTATCGTAAATCCCATTCTTTGTTTTGGGATAAATATGCTAGAGGAGTTACATGGGTTTAGTGTTTTTTCAAAAATTTGTTCTAAAAAAGTGGATATCACCAAATTAGAATGAAAAAAGGGTGATGGGGGGAAAAAACTGTTTTTAAGAAAAAATTTATGGATTGTAGGGAGTGGTTATTTTAATCCCTTTGGGTTTTAAAAAATTTCCTTTGTATTTTTTTGGGGACTTTTTAACAATGTTTTGGGACTTTTTTAAAAATTTTTTTGGGTTTTGTTTTTTTGTTTAATATTTTATTTACAGCAAAAATTTGGGGGAAAAATCTTATGTCTCACTTGAGGGATGTTTTAGAAGGGTTCAAAAGGAAAAATTTTTATATGTAACCTCAAAAAAGTGCACTTTTTGACAGAAAATTTTTGGTGTTTTTTGGGTTTTTTGTTGTTATGCATAGGGGAAATTTCGGTTGACGAAAAAAAAAGGTTGTCCCTTTCCAAAGGGGGGGGAAGGGCCCTAGTCCAACTAATGAAAGGGAAATTTGGGGTGGAGTTTCCGGGGGACTAGCAAAATTTTTTTACAGGAGTTTGAAAAGGATTTCAGAAACCATTGCAGCACCACTTACTGAGGAAAATTTAAAGAAAAAGTGGGGGTTCGGGCTAGGGAGGCAAAAAAGAGAAGGCCTTTCAAAAGGGGTTAAAAAAAAAAAGCGGGACTAAAGCGCCGTTATTGCTTTCCTAACTTTACTAAAACATTTAAAATTTGAGTGTGATGTTTTCAGGATTAGGTATTGGAGCAGTTCTTATGAGGAAAAGAAGCCCGTTTGCATTCTTTAGCGAGAAATAAGTGGGGAAAACCTTGAATTCCCCCTATTACGAAAAGGGCAATGCTTTAGTTGGGCCCTGGAGAGGGCCCAAATTTAAACCTTTTTGGGCCGAAAGAGTTTTTTGGATCCACACGATCGGGAACCCTTGAAAAATTAAAGGGGCAACCCCCCAAAAAGTAAATTAAAAGGCATGCTCATTGGGGGGGAGTTCATCAAAACATTTCCATATGTTATCCACTCAAGAAAGGGGTAAAGAGAATGTCTTTGTGATGCACTTTTCTAGAAGGTATTCTCTTATCTTTTTCTCTTAGTTTAGATGCTTGGTTTTGAGCACTTTAAGGAGTTATTGCTGCGGGGATCGAGATTTTTGTGAGGAGTATGTGTTTTTGGAGAAGAGGGGGCCTTTGGGAAAATTTTACAAACGGGAAGGATTCTTTTTTTAGGGAGAGTAAACTTTTGCATTCCAATTTGTTTTTTAAGGAAAATTTATAGTGAGGGAGTTCATGGAGGGGGGTTTAAATGGGACACTTTGGCATACCCAAAAAAACATTAGGGGTATTGCGGGGAACATTTCCCTATTGGCCTCACATAAAAGAGATGTTAAAGAGGTTTTGGTGATTGGGGGGTTTTCATTCTAGGAAAGCGAAATCTAGAGTCAAACCTCAAGGGCTTTACACCCCAAATTCCCATTCTCATGAGTTGTGGGTTTAGATTTTTTCTATGGACTTTAGGGTTAGGTTTACCCAGGTTGACAGGGTGGGTTTTCTATTTTTGTAGTTGCTGTAGTTTCTTTTTTAAAATGGCCCCATTTAAATTCCTTGCCCACAAAACGGTTTGTTTTTTTAATATTGCTAATTTATTCTTTGGGAAGTTTGCGTTTGCATGGTATGCCTAGAACAATTGTATCAATGGGGGTGCTAAGAATTAACTATTTTTTGGAAAGGGCCCTTTGGGCTAAGTTAGGAACAAAGTTATTGTTTTCTACTACTTGTCATCTAAAAACCAACTGACGGTAAAACTGGGTAGTGAATCGAATTTATCTACTTTTTTGGGGGCTGAAATTTAAAAAGAATATTAAAATTTGGGAGGATTGTTTCCCGTATGTTAAATTTGCCTATAACCGTAAGTAAATTTTGCTACAAAATTTTAAATCCTTTTGAGATTATGAAAGGTTTTTTAATTTAAACAAACCCCTTTTGGGAAATTTATCCCCTTTTACCTTTTTTTTGAGTATTTTTTAATTTAGTGGAAAAGAAAAAGGGCCCAAATTTGTTAAACAGATCCATGGGGAAGGAAAGGGTTTAAAACCATTAAAGTGAAAGAACAGAGCAGTAGGGTGAAACACCCACAAGGGTCGTCAACAAGTTTTTTTTTAAAACCGGGGAGATTAGGTTTGGGTTCACATGCGAAAAGAGCAGTTTCCTTTTTGCGCGCCCTTTCTAAGCTATTTCCCTAGAGGCGATGGCCCATTTCAAGTTTTTGAGCACATCAACAAACAATGCTCCCAAGTAGATTTGCCTGGTGAGTTTCAAGTAAGTGAAAACTTTTAATGTTACTGATCTGAGTCCTTTTGATGTGGGTTTGCGTTTGGGGAAAAAATCCTTTTAAAGGGAAAAGGGGGAAATTTGATGGATCCATGATGACAGTTAAGCCGGGAAAAAGGGGAAAAAATGGATCCTCTTGAATTTGCCGCCGGGGACCGATCACAAGAAGTGGGAGCAAAAGATTTAAGGAAGCACTTAACAGGTTGTTTAAAGGAGGGCCATGAACCCGGGAAAAGGATTGGAGCAATCAGGGAATTTGGAACGGATTGGAAAAAAACCCATGGGAAAAACCCTTGCTCTTATACAATAAACCCCAGACAGGGTTTTGGGAAAAAGGGGCGTGTACTTTAAAGGCACGACCGTGTAAAATTTCCCCAAGATTCCCATGAATCAAAACCGGGGAAAAAGGGCCCCCGGCCGGGGAAAAAGGAGCCCAAGAATTGGCCCCAAAATTCATACACGGAAAAAGTTAGGGCCGTGTATCCCCTGTCGGCCGCTTGTTCAGTTTTGTTTTTTTACGCAACTTATCTAAGTTTCTTCATTTTGGACTTGTTTTTCACAAAATTGAAATTCCTAATATAAAAGCCGTGGGTTTAGAACAACTAAAAAATTTTCATCTTTGGATTTAAACATTTTGAGAGGCACCTCTTTTTGGTTTTTCAAAAAACTAAAGAATTATCGGATTTTTTTCCCGAAAAGCATTCATCCCGATTTTTCAATCGGTTTTCCATCCCAAATTGTGGCGTTTCACTTTTTCAAAGGTTTTTGTTGCTTATAAACTTTGGGTCGCGGTTTCCATTTTTTAAAGGGGTTTTGTTTGGGCGTTTTAGGTAACAAATTTTTGAACATTTTGGTATTGGGTTTCGTCACGGGTTGGCGTGGTTCGTATCAAAAGGGAAGGGGGGAAAGCTAGTGCTTTTGAGTGTAATTCGGAAGTGTGAAATACCCTCCAATTGTGTAAAAAAGAAAAAGTATAAAACTTTATTATTTTTTTTTTCGGAAATAGTGGGTACAATTGGGAAAATTTCTAGATTTGAGTTTGTGGGGAAAGATTTAAAAATTTTTATTTGATTTTCAAAAAACTTTAAGTTAAAGAAGTTAATGTGGGGTTGTTTGAATTTGAAAATTACTTTTTACCTTTTGTAAAAGGGTTGCAATTAGTGAAGTAGTTTGTTTTAAAATTTGAATGTTGTTCCCTTGTTTTAAGTTACGGTTTCCCTTTGGTTTTTTAATAGTGGAAAGGAATTTTTATACTTTGAAGTATTGTGTGTAGAGTTGTGATTACAAAAAAAAAATTGGGGGAGGTTGTTCCCACCGGGTTATATGTATATGAATTGTGGTGAAAAAAGGGTTATTGAATTTTTGGCATTGTTTTTGGGTTTTTTAAAGTGAGGGAATTCCCATTTGTGAATTTGGGGGAATTGTGGGGTAAGGTGTTTGCACATTGAGGCAAAAGGTGAGGTGTAGTCCATGGAAAACAAACCGAAAAAGGGGAAGAGTGGTGTTTCAGTTGTAAAGTGGAATTATGTGTGTGTGCATTTTCGGAAATTGGAGAAAATCAAAAATTTAAAACATTTTCTTTTTTGAAATTAGAATGAATTTTTACATTAAAAAAGTTTTTTTGGGACATTTTCAAAAAAACACTTTAAGCCCATTGTTAATTGTGTTTTCTTTTGAATTTAAAAATATTCTTACCATTTGTGGAATATTGCAATTTTTGGGAATCATTGTAAATTTTGAAATTTTAAATTTTGCCTTTGTTTTTTAAATTTTCCCGGGTTTGATATTTGCTTTGAAGGGGGGAAAGGGGGAAACTTTGGTTAAAGAGGAGGTAAAGTGTTGTATTTTCAAAAGACTTATGACGGGTGTGTACATTTTAGGGGTTTTATTATAGGTTTGTTAAGGATTTTGCAAATTGTGGTGTAAAGCATTTGGGAACCATGAGCAAAGAGGGTAGTGGTGTTGGGTTTTGTTTTTTTTGTTTTTTTTTTGAGGTGTTGGCATGTTATCTTTTTTTGTAGGGAAAAATTTAAGGCAAAAAAAGGGAAATTTTTAAATAGTGTTTTTTAAAAATTTCAAACAAGTCATTAAAGTAGGGAAAGTTTTTAAACTATTTATTAAAAACCTTGTATTTTAAATTTTTAATTCTTTTACTTAAAAGAGTTGAGTGAAATTCATTTGTAGTTTGGTTGTGTACTTAAACCATGGAAGTGGGAGGTTAAATTATTGTTTTGGTTGGGTTTGAACACAAATGTCTATTTGAGTTTTTTTCATTAAAAAATTGTATTGCACCGGTTATTGACTAAGTTATTTCTAAGGATGACGAAAAAAGGGGGAAAAAAATTTTTCCCCTATTTCCCTTGTAGGGTAAAAGGGAAAAATTTATGTGCCCTTATAGTTGTGGTGGTATTTTGTATATTGTGGTGGGCGCATCGTTAGTATCGAAACTAAAACTTGCCACTACTCCACACCCTAAACCGATACATTGCATTGGCTTAGTAAATCGGGGATTTTGTATGTGGCCCTAAAGATTTGGGTCCCAGTCAGTGTGGTGAAAAATTTACTTTGTTTGAGATTGAGTGTAATTTTTTGGGCCTATGTGTACATCCCATATTTGTTGGCGGGCCCCTTGATTATTGATAGGGGGGGTTTTTAATGATGGCTTCGGGGAATAGTTATGTATTCCAAAAGGAAGGAAACGAATTTTCTGAATCCGATGTCACCTTCAGGGGTTCAAAGGGTTCACCCAACAAATAAGTAGCCCAATCAATGGGCCATGGTAGTTAAAACCAACCCTTGGGAGCACAAAATTTTTAAGACACGTGTCCCAACTTTAAAGGATCTTAATGTCTTTGTCAGTTTTAAGAAAAATCTAGGGGGACCAAATTTTTCGGGGCAGTTGTGTTCACCTTCAGAGGTACTAGGTCTCATGGGGCGTTGAGAAAAACCTTTAGAGGATTTCAAAGGGTTAGGTCAGATGGGGCCTATCTCAAAGGGGCCGACTGTTCAAAGACGGGTTGTGTCCACCATCTGGGGTTTTTCAGGGGGGCAATGAGCTTTTTGGGGCCAACCTTAGAAGACCAGGGAGGACCCCAGTGACTAAAGATGATTTTTAGAAAGGGGGAAATTTAGTATCTGGGGAAAACAGGTTGAGATAGGGGGGACCTCGGCGAAAAAAGGTCATTATTTATGTTGCAGTTGAGATACTCCTAGAAACAGAGGAGAGAAAAAATTTCCCCCCCTTTTGGTTTTTAAAATATTGGGCTTCTGCAGTGATACTTTTCAGGTGGTTGCTAGGAGGAAATAGGTTCTATGATTTGATCTATTAGATTTGGGGAAAAAAATTTTTGAGGCTTGGGAGATAAATAGGAATCAAAATGTCAAGACCTATCATTGGGGCTTTGACCCAAATGTTTTTCAAATTTTGGCGATGAGACCCCATTTTGAGAAAAATCGACCTGGGAATTATTTTTTCTTTAAAACCCTTTTCTATTTTCTTTTTTGTGTTTTCCAACGGGGCAACTTATTTGCTTCACGGACGATGGACAAACTCATTCGGGACTCAGCTTATGGGTTATCTATGGACTGACCTAAACCGGCGATAAGGGGAGCGAGTTTCCTTTAGAAGAGCTGCATCTTGAAGAATAATTTTTTTTTTTTTGGGTTTTTTTCTTTGACTATTTATTGTTGTAATCTTTTTGGGAAACTTTCATTTTTTTTTTTTATTCTCATTTGGGACCGGCCCCCTAAAAGGGGCATGTTTTTAATTTTTGTGTACTTTCAACCCCTTAAAGGGTGCAAGTTTTATTTTTTTTTTAAAGTAGGGTTTGAGGGGGCCTTTTTTTAAAATTTGAGTATACACTTTTTGTGGGATTAGGGTTCTTTTAAATTTGTCATTGCTTTTATCAATTTCAACCCCAAGATTTGAAATTGTGGCGAGTGCAATATTTGGGGAAATGTGGGGTAATATCAATCTTTTTTGTTGTTTTTCATTTCATTTTTTAAAGGGGAGTCATATCTAGGGTTGGATTGAAAGCTTCTTGGCATCTTTTGTTTACTTTTGTAATAAGTTATTTTTCCCTAAGAAAATTGGGTTATGAGCTTTTTGTTTTTTCCCATGAATTGTACTAAATTTTGAATCATGATTTGCTTTTTGGGGGAAAGGGTTCTTCGATTTAAAAATTTGGGTTGAATTTGAAATTTTAAATTAGTGGATTTACATGTAAATTGGGTTATGTTGGAGAATTTTCCTTGGGGGAATTGAAAATTGCATCATTAAAATTATTGGGTTCTCTTTCTTTCCCCCTAGGGTTCCTTTAAATTTTCCCCTTTTAAAACCAAATTTTTTGATTTTGAGATTTGAAGTTGTTTCTTTAGTTCTTTTGGGCTTTGTGAATAAAATCTTGGTTTTAGGTACTTTCACAAATTGACTTTTGAATGGTAAAAAAAGTACATGAGAGGTGAAATGGCATGGAGCTTTAAAGGGAATAAAAAAGGGAAAAATTTCAATTGAGTAAATTGTTTTGATGTTGGTATAATGGCATAGAAGGGTAAAAGAAATGGGGAAATTGTAGTCAAAAATTTTGAGTGGTTTTGTTTTGATGGTGGGAAGAGTTTTGAAATAGTTTACACTATTATTTGGCTAAACTTTTATGCCTTGCTTGTTTGTTCCATTCTTTTGGCCCTGACTTTCTTTCCCTTATCGTGATGTGAAATTTATGATTCTTCTTGTTCCCAGAAAATGCAAATATTGAAGGTAAGGTTTTTTCCCCCCTTTTGGGGGTTTGGGTTGGGTCATTAATGTTTGTCTTTGAAATTTATTTTTTAAAAGGGGCTCTTTAGTTTACTTTTTCCATAAATTGGGGGTTGGCTGTGATTTTCATTATTTGATCATTTTTAAACTAAATAATCAAAGAATCGGACTAAAATAAAATAGACATAAAAATTTCACGAGACATTACAAAAAATTTAAAAGGCCATCACTACAAACAGGACGTGGGGGGAAAATTGATCGGGAGGATCAATTTTCCATCAAGTGCAAACTAATTTGATTGGGGGGATTGTCGCACTTTGGTTTAAAGGGTCCGACTTTTTCTCTTGAGGGTGTGTAAATGCTCAATGAAAAGAGGAAACCTAAATGTTGGGGAAATTTTTCCCTTTGGTTCTAGTAGGGGGGGAAACCTGACTTGGATGCATGTCCCTGGGAACCCACGTAGGGCCCATTTTATCAAATTTAATTTTTTGATTTTGCTTTTTAGAAAGTACATTGTTCTTTTTTACAAGTTGGTTAAAAAGCTTGAATAAGGTTTAAAATTGTGGGACTTTTTTTGGGTTAATCCAAAAAGGCCCCAAAAATTTTTAAAATTTGTAGTGATGAACCGGCGATTTTGAAGATCTTTTGAATTTTTTTTTTTTTGTTGCTCATGAAAACCCGGACCATTTTTGTTTTTTTTAAATTTTGAAATTTTTGATCTTTGGAAACCTCCCACTTAGTGGAAATTTTGTAATTTTTTGGTTTTTTTTAAACCCTTAATGGGAGCAAGTAAAAATACTTTTTTTAAAAAAGGGTTTTTTAGGGACCCTTTTTGAAAATTTTTTTTAAAAATAAAAACACTTGTCATGAGATTCACCTCTTATTAGCTTTATTTTCTTATCAATTTCTTTGGAAATTGTAGGGGGTTTTTGCTTGGAATTTTTTGTGGGGTAAAAACCCAAGATTTTCTAAATTGACCCTTTTTTTTGGGCTAGTTTTGAAATTTCAAGTGATATTGGGGTTGATCTTATTTGTTTCTTCACCCCCAAAATTTTTGGGGTTATGTGTTGCTAGGATTAAAAACCCAAATTTTAGAGATTGGGAAAAATTACATTTTTCCCTTTAAAATTTGTTTGGTATTAAAATCCCCTTATAGTACTTCTAATTTGGTTCAGGGCATTTAAGATTGTTCACCCTTTTAATTCCCCCAAATTTTTGGTCCAATTGATTATTTTTGTGATTGATTAGTTTTTAAATTTCTTTTACTTGTGAATTTAGATTCTTAAGAAACAAAATTTTAGTATCAGAGCATGGGGATTTGGAAAAGGGAATTGCTTGAGCTTCATTTGAAAATTAGGGTTCTTGAAGTTGATTTTTTGTCTAAAATTTTTTAAAATTTGATTTTTTGTAATGATTTTTGGTTTTTTATTGTTTTCCCTATTGTTGTTGTTAAAGTGGATGTAGAATACTTGTGGTAGCGTGTTTTCTTTGAATTTTTTGGGGGGAAGGGGAGTTTTTCCTTTGTGATCTTTTTGGGAAAAAGGGGAAAATTAAAACAAAAAAAAGTGAAATTACATGTTGGTGTTTTCAAAAATTGGGGTTTTTATCATTTGAAAATTTTCATATTTGTCGTATGTGAGTTTAGGGGAAAATTTTTTAAAATTTTAAACACCTTCTTTAAGTTGAGGAAGTTTTGTGAAATTATTGTTTGGGAATGATTTTTTGAATTAAAATTTGTTCTTCCCTTTTATGGAAAAGGGTTTGGGCCTTTAAGAGGGGAAAATTTTGAATTTTTTGCCATAAAGTGTTATGTGTGTTAAGGTGAGGAAGTGCTGCATTAAAGTGGTTTTGTGGTTTAAAGGGGAGTTAAAACCTTTTTTTGGGGTTGTTTTTAATTGTTTAAGGGGATTAAAAAAAAGGAATCATAGGGGGAAAATTTTTAAATTAAAAACAAGCTTTTAAATGTATAAAATTTTTTTATATAATGATGCAAAAACCCACTTTTTAATTTAAAATTCATTAAACTTCCCTTTTGGGAAGTTTTTTGTTTTTTGGTTTAACTTGTTGTTGCCGAAATTTAAAAAGGTGGGAGAGTGTGGTTGCTTTGGGTTTGTTGATTATCGTAGGTGTGTAAGTGTGTATATTGACGTGGTGTGTGAATTTAAAGTAGAGTTTGTGTTTTTTTTTGGGTAAATTTTAACTGTTGTGGCAAGTGAAGTGTGGTTTAAGGGAAGGGGGTTTTAAAGTCGAAAAAATACCCTTATCTAGAGTAACAAAATTGTGCTTTATTTTTTGAATTTTTAAAGTTTTGGGGTTGAAGAAAGGGTTGCTTGATGGAATGAATTTTAATTTTAGGATCTTTGGGAGTTTTTTGGAGCAAAAGGGGAAGGATTTTTTGAAGAGTGGTTTTCAATTTTGGGAAAGGAAAATTGGATACAATACATGGGGAAGAAAAAAAATTTTTGGAAAAGTAAAAAGCAAGATCCCAGGGCTCTTTATCTTTGTTGTGATATTGAAGTGGTTGTTTGGAAGTACCCCCGAGAAATTTAAACCCCTATGTACTTTGCTTGTGTATCTAATTTTTTTTTGCTGTGTTCAACGATGTTTCAAATACAGACCAATGTACACCCCCAAATTTTCTTCCCACGTGTATATTCCAAAAGGAAAATTTGGGAAGCAAGCATGAGATATACGAAAGTTTAAACTATCATGTATCACTGTGTATATATCCAACCGGGGTTAAAATGTATAAATTTGACCGTTAGTTTGCCTAAAATTGGGGGGTTATAAATTTTGTCCCTTGCTCAAATTCTATAACATTTAGGGGAAAGAAGTTCTATAATTCAAAAGGGATTGAAAAACCAGAGAAGAAAGATTTATCTTTAGGGGGTTGGGGATTTGAATTTTATTTATTTTTCCCATTTAATTGCTTTTTCTTTTGTCCAATTTAGGGAGGGGGAGATTTAAAATCTAGATTTTTTCGAAACTTCCCCCTTTTTGTGTGAAGATTTGGTTTTTAATGCAAAGGGTTGTTGGCTTTCTTTGATTAATTGCATGCCCTTAAATTTTTTCCCTTTTAGATTATAGATCTGGGAATTTTGAATTTATGCAAAGATATCAAAATTAGTTAATTGAAAAAATTGCTCTTATGATTAGATTTAATGCAAATTTTTTAATTTTTTTTTTTGATTTTTTTTTTTTTTTTTTTTTAGAGATAGGAAAAAGTGTCTTCTGTTTCCCATCGTTATTTTGATGTAAATTTATGTGCTTTATGAAATTTTAGGTTGCTATTAACTAAGGAGAGTTTCCTATTTGAAAAACCTAGGATTAGATAGGTTAATATACTTGAGAAAAGTAGTTAACTTGATTTGAGAATTCGACAAAAAGGGGAAGTCAATTTTGCCAATTTCAAAAATTTCTAATAAATTACATGATAGAGAAGGAGTAGAATAAGATCTAGGTTGCTTTTGTTAATTGAAAAAATCTTCAGAACCGTTGTTTTAGTGGTTTTTGGGTTTTAAGTTCGAATAATTAATTTTAAAAAAACTTATTAAGCGAGGTTAGATAATGGGAAGGGGGAAATTTAGTATTTGTAGTTGGGGGTATCTCTAAGGGCGACCTTGTGCTTACCGCTATATTATGTTTCGTTGGGTGCGTTTGGGCCTTTTGCTTCGTATTTAAGATTAAAAACAAGAATTCAATTTGTTAAAACTCGTTTTGGCAACGATCAGGGTGGGTAACATTATTTTAGACTATATTTAAAATTTCGACAAAAAAAACCCACAACTATGTAAAATGATTTTTAAAAGGGGGAATTGGAAATTGAGGCCAATGGGCCAAGTTGGTGGGGACGGATATGTTGCAAGTGGGAGAACTTTGGGGGGAAAAAAATTTCAGGCCTCACCACTTTTTTTCCCTTTTAATAGCACAAGTTTTGATAAGAGTTGATGCCACAACCACTAGTAGCAAACCCTCAAGAACCCCCCACCTAGGGGTCGCTTTTAAAACATTCAAAGGCAGGGGAAATAGGAGGAAACATGGGAAGGAGAGTAGAAGGAGATCATCAAACCTTTAGGGGGGGGAGATGATAACTTTGGGGTAAATTTTCCCCCCCAAAAATAGGGATTTCAGGCCACCTAAGGGTTAAAATTATGTGAAGCTGCGTTGCCTTCGTTTGATAAAAAGGGGTTTCAACAAGTGCCTACCTAGATTAAGAGGAAAAGGTGGGGGGCCCTTTTTTTGGGTGTTAGGGGATCGAGATTTTACCAAAGTTCGTCTTGTTTTTTTGATTTCATGGGTTTAAATGCTGCCTTATAGGGGAAAAGAACTTTTTGTTCGCAGGTAAAGGGGGATGGGAGGTTGAAATAACCCTTGGAGAGACATGAAAGGGTTTTTAAAGGGAAAAGGGTTCTTTCCCTGGCACTCAGGCAGGGAACTACTTATGGGGCTAAAAACTTGAGAAAAAGGACCCCAAAACAGTGGATGGTTTATGTTTGGGAGTTTAAAAATTTAATGATCAGGTGTGGGTAAAGAGAGCTCCTAAGAAAACCTTAGCGTTTTTTTTGTTTCTAGGTTAAAGTATGAGTAGCCTGTGTTATTGGGCTACAAAGGTATATTTACATTTGGGTTGGGGGCATACAATTAGCCTTAAAAGTGGAAAGGTAAAAGGCGACCCAATCCATTAGGGGGTTATTTGTAAAACCCTTTGTACTACTACAAAGGGCCCAGGGGGGTAGTTGGTTAGTTGGGGGGACTAAAGGGAGCAGGGAGATGTTGGACTGAAGATAGGTTACCCCTTTAGCATAGAAAAGGGGGAAAATTGTTTTGGGGAAAGGAAAAAAGGTAGTTAGATCTGATGTTAGGTAGACAGAAATCAGGGCCAACTAGGGGGAAGTTATGCTGATTAAATGTTTCAAAAAAATGGGTTTTGGCCCTTTGGTTGCAATGTCCTAATAAGAGAGAAAATGATGTTATGGAGGGTGATAAATCTATTTTAACTCTTATAATTGGAGATGTTTTAAGTAAATTTTTTGAATAATTGGGCGTAAAAAATAAAAAGATTGTAGTTTAAATTTGTTTTAATTTTTTCATTTTCAGGGGTGGAAAAGGAGGTTTTGGATGAGAAGTATTTAAATTCAAGATAAATTTGGAGATAAAAGAAAAGAAAAAAGGGAATTGCTTTAAAATTTAAAAGGGAAAGGCCCAAAAGGGTTTTTCAAAGGGGCCCCCCGGGGTGAAGGAATCAGGGATTACACGGTTGGGATAAAACCCCCGTGTACAGGGGGAAAGGGAAGGGAGTTTCAGGCCCAGCCAGTAAAAGGTTTGGGAAATACACCCCCGTGTAAGCCAACTGTGCTAGAAAAAACACTTTTTGGGAGGACACAGGGTTGAGTTCCCACCCCCATGTAATAAAACCCGTTTTTCCCAAAAAACCCAAAGAGACAGAGATATACACGGCTATTGCAAACGGCCGGATGGGTTTCCCCAGGGCCCAGAGTTCAGATCAGAGGGGATAAAAGGTTTTATCTACACGCCCATGTGTATGCCCGTGTGTCTTCAAAGGGAAAGAATTTTAAAATCGTTTTTTAAATCTTTCGCCCAAATTTTTGGAAGGTTTCCCTCCTACACGCCGAGGGGATGTTTACCCTTAAAGTATAAATAGTCGTCTTTGAAGAGAGAAAGAAGGATTTTTTGGAAAAAGGTAGAAAAACACGTCCGGGGAATTTTGGGGGAGAAAAAATTTAGCAGTAAAAGGGAATTTTTTGGAGCTTTAATTCTAGAAGGGTTTCACACATGGTTTTGTTTATTTCGTTTTGTTTTTCCCTTTTTTGCCCATGTGTAGCTATTTATTTTTACCCAAATTTACCAAAATTTGTTTTACTATGAAATTTTTTTGGGGTTTTTATTGCAAAACAGAAGGGGGTGCCCGATAAAGGCAAAAAAGTTATGTTTTGTTTCCTTTCACTTTAGAGAAAAAAGCGAGGCGTGGTTCGTTTTTGGCCCGGGACCCCATCAGCCCTTGGACCCAGCTGGAAAAAAATTTTTGGGGACTATTACTTTCCCCCTTTTTAAAAAATCCCAGGTTGGGAATGATATAACATAAACCCTTCAGTTGGAAAATGAGCCCCCCATGAAGTTGGTTGCTTTTTTAAAGGACTTCCCTTAGGGGGTTTCCCACACCCCCAAAAGGGCCCTAACGGGGTTGCAACCCTCAACTTTCAATAAGGGGCTTGACTTTTCTGCGGGGAAAAACCCTTTGGTGTTTCTGTTAAAGGGGCAAAAACTTGATTTAAAGACTCCGAAGAGAAAAAAATTTTGTTTGAGAAACAGGGCCCAAGATAAAACCATCAATGGAAAAATTTTGCCAGAGAAAAGGAACGAGAGGGGCCCAAGGGGTTCCATAAAAGGGGAAATATGATGACCACCATTGGGGCCCCAAAGGTCTGTTTTAGCTAGAAAGGCGATGAGATGGCGCATTTGCAAACCCCTTATTCATAAACCCGATTTCATGGCTCAAGGGATTACAGAGTAAAATTGATTTTTTTAGGAAAACCCTACAGGGCCCGAAAAAACCCCTTTTACCCCAAACACCTTAATCCGGGTTTGGCGCAATCACCCAAATTTTTCAGGGAGTAATCCACAAACCCCTTGGGGGGCAATGCACCTCACCGGGGTTTCCAAAGGCCTCCTCCACCACCTTTAGAAAAAAAGGGCCCAATCTAGAGGACATGATCCCCAAAGTTCACCCAAAATTTTTCCGAGCAACCAATAATCTACAGAGGCAGCCTAAGGAATCATGAGGCTTCCTTTCATAATTGGGAAAACTAGGTGGGTCAGATAGCAAATTGCTTTCAGAAAGCCCCAAAGGATCCTTGCCCGGAAAAAACCCCCAACCCCCCCCCAAACCCCCGAGAACAGGTAAAGGCAGGGACTTAAAGGGGGCGGGAAGGAATTGCAATCTGACAAATATTGGGTGCAAGGGGTTGCGCTTGGAAAAAAAGGGGGTTTAGAAAAAGAAGAAGGGGGTGCCCGAGAAGGAACAAAAAAAAAAGTGGGGAACAAAGGAAAGAGTGTGTTTAAGGGAAAGTTAAAAAAACCCCCTGTTCAGCCCTAAAAACCCCAAACCCCATCCGGGACGTTTTAAAAAAGGGTAAGGATCAAGAGACTTTGGGAAGTTTCTAAACTTGTTTTTAAAAAATTACATATCAAATACCGTTTGTGGAAACTTTGCACAGATGCCCGGTACGCGAAAAAATTCCCAAAGGAAATTTTTTTCCGAATAAGAAACGGTTGGAAGTACTCTAAGCAGTTGTTGGAGTGGTGTTCGGCGATTTTTTTAAAACAAGTTGGCCCCAAAAAGCTCAAGGATCCGGGTAGTTTCACTATTCCATGCTTAATAGGTGGGAAAAAATGGGTGGGGAGGCTTTTTGGGGATCTCGGGGCGGGGAAAAAACCTGATGCCAAAACCCTTGTTCAAGCAACTGAAATTGGGGAAACAAAGCAAAAGAGGATTTAGTCTGCAATGGCGATCGCTCGATCAAAAGTTTCCCTTGAGGAATCATTGAGGACGTCCTGGTTAAAGGGAGAAAAAATTTATCTTCCCTGTTTTATTTCGTAATCCTTTTATATGAATGCAGATGTGGAGGGCCCCCTGATCTTAGGACGACCCTTTTTACCACTGAAAAACTGTGATTGATGTGGCGGATGGAAAATTTGTTTTGAGATTTGGGGGGGGAAAAGAACTAGTGGTGAGAAAACCCGCAGCCCTGAAACAAATTTGAACGCCGACGTTTCATGTTATGCTATAGATTTTGTTGAAGGGGCAAATTAATGGTGTTATGCCCAAAAGTTGATGTGTAGAGATTCCCCTTGAAATTTAGTTTATAGGGGATGGGTGATGAAGTGAATGAAAAAAAGTGGAGATTCAAAAAGTGAAAGCTCATCTGAGAGCTTGTGAGGGAAATTTGTTTGTAGAAAGGGGGTTAAAAAGATTTGGGGTCAGTGAGGACGGAAGATTGAAACTGTCGGTTGAGGGGGCCCCCAGAAATTGGTTGAAGAAAACCCTAAATACCCTTTAATATGCCTTTTTGGGGGGCCCCACTCTAAACTCCCCGTCATTTTTTCAGCTTTGGGGGGGGGGCTGACAAGGGAGCAAAGGGAAAGCATACTAAGGTCTTGAAAGGGACAAAGTGTCTTGCTTGGAAAATATCTGTTTTAAGGGTATTAGTCCTTCGTTTTTTCACCCTTTAAAATCCCGTTGGAGGAGGATTTCAAAAACTGTGGGCAACCCAAAGAAGGTTAAACCCAACATGAAAGAAAAATTTGGGGGAAAAAGGGGTGATTTAAACTTTTGGATGCAGGGTTAAAACTAACCCCATTCCCACAGTTTTAGGTAAGCCCTGTACCCAAATTTGGGACCCAAGAAAAGGGGGGGGAAATGCTGTTGGGCCCCAAAGAAAGGGAAAAGAATTGATTTCCCATGAAACTGTTTTCGGGTTTGGGGAGTGTGAAAGAAATTTTTAGGCGGCTGAATGGCAATCGCAAGGATCACTTCCCCTCCCCTTTTTTGGATCAAAAAGCTGAGGGTTAGCAGGACATCTATTTCTACTGTTTTTTTTTGAAGTATGCGGGGTTTTTCAAATCCAAAAACGCTCTAAGGACCAAGGAAAAAAACTACCCTTTCTTGTCCCTACGGTTTCTTTGCATATAGGCGGGTTTTTTTTTGGGTTTTGCAATGCCCCCGGTATGTTTTTAGCGGTGTTTTTGCTACCATCTTTGAGGATTTGGTAGAGGACATTTTGGAAGTCTTTAAGGTCGATTTCTCCCCTCTTTGGTGATTCCCTTTTATTCTTGTTCAAATTTAAATTTTGGGAGAGTGTTTATTGATTTTGAAGAGACAAAATTTGGGTTTTGGGGAATTTGGGGGAAATGTACTTCCCTGGTTTAAGGAGGGTATTGTTTAAAGGGCCCTAAAATTTTTCTTTGAAGGAATCGAAGTGGATAGTGCTAAGGTGGGGCACAATTGCAAAAATTCCCAACCCTTTTTCAGTTTAAGGGGCCCCTTTGGAGTTTCCTTTGGGGATGTGGGTTTGATAGAAGGGTTTATTAAGGACTTCTCCCAAAAAGCCCCTCCCTTGACCGGTTTTTTAGAAAAGGGACATACCTTATGAATTCACCAAAAAAAAGCCCCTTTAAACGGGTTCCCAAAAAGTTAAGGAATTTTTGACCCAAAACACCCATAATGGTGGCTCCCGATTGGGATCTCCCTTTTCGAAAATTTAAATTTTTGATGCAAGTGGGTTTTGCTGTTGGAGCGGTTTTGGGACAAAAAGGGGGGCAAGGCCCCTTTCACCCATTTTTTTATGCTAGTAAGACCCCCAAGGTGCCAAAAGAAAATACCCTTTACCCGAAAGGAACTTTTTGCTGTTAAATTTTTTCTTTTGCAAGTTTCGGTTTTATTTTAAATTTTTTCTAAGGTAATTGTTTTTCCTGAAAATTCAGCCTAAAGGGTTTTTTTTTATCTAAGACAGATGCCAAACCCCGACTCATTTTGGTGGACATTGCTTTCAAGAATTGATTTAGAGATTGGGATTTAAAAAAGGGGGAAAAGAAATTTGCCTTTATCTTTTTTCTCGATTGGAGAACCCGCATTTGAGAAATTTTGGGGAAAATGAAAATTGATGATGCTTTTTCCCGAGGAAGGACTTTATCAGATTAAAAAAAGGGAAGTGACACTTCCGATCCTTGGTTTGTGATTTTGCTAATATCTTGTTTGCAAAGTTCTCCCCAAGGACAAAAAGCCCCCAGCAAAAGAAGCGGTTCTTTGCCCGAGTTTTTAAAACACTATTTTTGGGGGAACCCTTCTTGTTCGTGTTTGTGCGATAAAATGATTAGACGATTTTGTAAAACCCAGCAAGAAGGGGAAGGGTTTTTTGGGGCAATGTCCACCAGGCCAAAAGGCGGGCATTATAGTGGAATTTGGGGCCAAAACCCACCAAAGGGTTTTTGGGAAACCGGATTTTATTGGCAAAATATATTCAAAGATCCCTTTTTTTTGTTTTTAAAAACATGTGACAGGGGCCAAAGTGTGGGAGTATATCCAAAAAGTTTTATGAGATGCCCCCGAACTTCATTTTGGAGTGTTTAGATCTTTGACGTTTTGGGGGATCGTTTTGTGGGGCCCCTTTTCCCCAAATTTTTTCGGAATAATATTATTTTTTTTAAATTTTTTGGGGGTGGATTATGGTTTCCAAAAGGGTAGAAGCCAAGGCCCTTTTTCCCCCAAAGATGCCAGAGTTGTGGTGAAATTCTTAAAGAAAATTTTTTCTAGGGTTTGGGGCACCACGGCTTTAATTTTTTTATAGGGGAACCCCATTTCTGTAAGTTCAATTGGAAAAATGTGAAGCGGGATGGAGACCCCTAGATTAGCAACCCCCCATTTCCTAGACGAGTGGTCAATGGAAGTTTCAAACCGTTGAACTCAAAAGAATTCTTTTAAAAGACAGTTTTGGTGCACCACCGAAGGGATGGTCAGAAAAATTGTCGATGCATTGATTTTGGGCCTTTCAGGATGCTTTTAAAACTCCTTTAGGGTTCCACTCCCAACCCACTAGTGTTTGGGAAAAATTACCAACCCGCCAAAGGAGTTGGGAAAAAACGAGCCTTTTTTGGGGTTTTGCGTACTCTCAAATTTGGTTTTTAGAAGTGCTAAAAAAACAGAGGAAGTTTTTGTTGAAAATCTCGATGAATGGCGGGGCAATGGCCTATGTAACATGCGCATTTATAAAGAGAAAGGGGAAAAGGTATCAGACCGGGGGATTCATCTTTCCCAAAAATTTTGTGAGGGAAATCAGGGTTTCTTGTTCAAAATCGCGGCTGAAACTTTTTCCTGGCCCAAATTGAGATCGCGATGGTCTGGGGCCCTTTTAAAGTTTAAAAAAAGTCTTTTCCCCCTGGAGCTGCGGAATTGGAAAAACCCGGATGGGGTCACTTTTAAGGCAAAAAGGACGCGCCGAAGCTTTTATTTTGGGGGCTCAAGGGGAGAAAGGGGGCCAAAAGGGTTTAGACTCCACCCTTGGTGCTTTTCAGAAAGGGGCTTCTTTTTTTTTGAAACAAAAAGACAAATTAAAAAAAAGTGCTTGATGGGAGCCAACCCCTGCAATTAGGTAAGTTTCATTTTTGTTTTGGTAATCACCATATTTTTTTTCTTTTTAAAAAGTTTTGCAGAGGGTATTTATGAAGAAGTTTTGAGGAGATGGACTTCAAGAAAATCAAGAGGGGGGAAAATTTTAACCTTCAAAAGGGAAAATAGGAGACATTTCTTTGGGGGTGATCGCGCCCCTGTAGAGAGAATTTGGGGAAACCCACAGGTAATACCGGGCAAAAAACACCCGCATGGGGTTTCCTGATCGTGTATACAAAGGGGAAAATTTTTAAAAAAGGTAGACACGGCTAAAAGGGGAAAAGGCCGTTTTTCAAATCCCTGTAAAAAAAGGGGGGCGAGCCACAGAGGAATTTCACGGTTTGGAAACACGGGGTGGTTGTCCGGCCGTTTTTTGAGAGGTAAATTTTTTTTAAATAGGGAAATCAGAGGGGTTTCCCCGGTTGTATAACCGGCCCTGTGTTATACTCGTGCCCTTTGAAAACTTAGGGCCCATACACGGGGCATTCACGCCCGTGTATGGGGAACCCTGTTTTGTTCGGGGTTTTTTTACCCTTTTTTCTAACCATACCCCCCATTTTTTTAAATCACTCTCATTTTACATTTCTTTTTCTTATAAATCATTTTACTTTCCATTCCCTTTTTGGTTTCCCCCCTCCCATTGCTTTGACAAGGTAAGATCTTTCTCTTCTTTTTTTCCCTTTTTTTTTATTCCCTCTCTATTTTCTCCCAAAGTCAGATTTCCCTGTGAATGTAGCATGTTATGACATGTGGGGATAATGAAAACCCTTTGGGCTTTTTTTTTTTCTGTGTTGGTGAAAGTTTTTTTAAAGCCCATTTGGGGAAAGTTTTTTTTTCCCTTCCCATTTCTCGATCGCTGTTTGGATTTTGAAAATCTAGGGGGTTTTGGGCCGTTTGCATGATCCCTTTTTGATTGGAAGTATTTTGGATTGCATGCTAAAGGTTTTTGTTTAAGCACCATTGTGCATGTGATTGTGATTCTTTCGTAATTTTTGCAATTCACGGTGTTTATGAGTTGTTTTTCAAATTTTGGCGGGGATTTTTGATATTCAGGGTACAAAAAAATCCCGTGCCCAAGAAAAAGTGTTTTGATATGTGAACCTTAATTTTTAGATTTTGTGTTTTCCGTGATGCTAAAGGTGGGGGTTCTTTTTGGGGGGGTTTTCGTTTTTTATTTATGATTACCTCGGGCTTTGTTTGTTTTAGACTTTTTATTTTGGTATTTATCGGTTTGCTTATTTCCCTTTACAAGATGCCAAAACGTCAAGGGGGTGTTGCTCAAAAGAAGAAAAGAAGCCCACCGAAAACGGGGAGTTCAAGCCAATTTTGAAACTCTTCGATACCTTGTAAATATTCAAGGGGAAGGTTTAAAAAACTCTTTACCCTATATAAGGGCGGGGAAAAAGGTCATCAAAAACCCAATTTTGGTGTTGGACTGGGAGTTTTGAGAAGATTTGGGGTTTGGGGGAAAAAATTTTTAGAGGCTTTTAGCTGGGCCGAGCCCGGTTTACCGGTTTATGATCGAAAAAGAAATTATTCGGGGAGTTAATTTTTTACCCTTTTTTAGGGAAACCCTTTAAGATCTCAGGGGAAAAATGAATGTGGTGTAAGAAAAAGGGAAATTGAGTTTCTGGGCCCGGGGTTTAGTTTCCAAAAAGATGTCCCTGGGCTGAGGGTTTATAGAGGTTTGGGCTTTTATGATGAGGGTTTTCTTTAAACCCCCGGTTTCGCGCCCTTTTTGGTTTCGTGGGGGCCCCGGAAAATCTATCTCTTTATTGGGAAATCGGTATTTGGGATTGGGGCCTATAGTGCCTCTCACCCAAAGGGCCCCTTTAACTGAGAAAAAGAGTAAATCCATACCTACATTCATTTTGGCCGCTCTACCCTGGTAAAATCGATTCAGAGGGCGTTTTTAACGCCAAAGGGTTATTTAAAAAGTGGGGGAAAGCATACTGGAAACCCCCTGTCAATGTGGGTGTTTTTCCCCTTTTTGTCTTCAGCGCCAAGTTGAGAAAGGGCCAAAAAAGGGGGTTTTTTAGGTGCTCTTAAATTTTTTGAATTTTTAAAAAAATTGGGGGGTATTCCCCCTTCGAGCCCCCCCCTATGATTTTTGGGCGATCTCTGAAACTTAAGGGCCAGGATTTTTAAACGTTTTGGAAATTTTTTAACCCAAATTGGGCGCTGGCGCTGGAAAAGGGGGATAGGGGAAAAGGAAGAAGGAAACCACAACTGTAGGCCGAAAAAATCCCGTCCCCTGTTTTAGATGCTAGAGCCCGGTTTCTCAGCATTGCGTGATGTGGGAAAAAATAGAGAAAAGCCCGAAGATTGAAACCCGAAGATCACTTAAAATTTGGAAAAAAAAGACAGAAGGGACTGAAGGGAAATTTTTAAACGATTGCTTCACCACTTGGGGAGAAGTTAGACATTCGTTTTTCTTCCTGTGCCCGCTCAAGCGAAGAAGACCCTGATCCCCCCCGAATCGATCAAACCGACAGAGGCATATGAGGGAGGATCGTCTTCTGGGTCCACCTGCCCCCTTAGAAAGGGAAAACCCCCCCTGCCCGGTAAGGAGCGAAAAGGTTGCCCGAGGAAAGCTCCCATGATGAAGGGTTTTTGGGGTCTGAGAAAGGGTTGGTTTACTGATTTTTTCCCAATTTTTTGTAACTTGTTTGTCTAACCCCCATTTTTTTTGTTGGGTATTCGCTGTGACTTTGACTATTTGTGATAAACTTGGATGATATTACTTGTGCTTATTTGTTTTGGTGATAATCCCTTTTTTTAGTTTCTCTTTCAGTGTTTTTTGTTTTTAGGATTTTATCATACCCATTTTTTCTTTCGCTGGTGTGATTGAATGTTGAAAGCTGATGATCTTTAAAAGGGGTGTTCGAGGATTTTGCACTTTAAAAGGAGTTTCACCTGTGAATGACTTTCCAAATTATAGATTTCAGGGGAGTTTCACTTTTCTTTCTCCTTTTATTTTCCTTTTTTCTATTTTTTTTCCTTAGTGTACTTTGTGGGCAGCATTGGGGGGGCAATGTCTGGGTTTTAAGGGTAGGAAAGGGGGAAAAGAAGAACAGAAAGATATCCAAGGCAATGAAATTATAAAATTTTAAAAAGCTTAAAATTTTCCCCGTTTAAGTAAAAATTTAGAAGCTTAATGATGATGAGAAAAAGTTGCTCAGGGGAAAAATAAAATTCCATTGTATAGGGGAGCCCATTTTTATTGGGAAATTTTTTTTAATTTTGCATTATTTTTCTTTTTTTGTTTTTCTCCCTTTTCCTTTTTAGGTTATAGTATGGTATCCATGTGAGGGAAGGGGTTTTGTTTTTAGGCTTTCATTTCAGAATTTTTTTTTTGATTTTGCGATCTTGAAAGAAAAGGGAAAAAGTGATATTATTTGCTTGGTGACTTTTCCCCCACCCAAAAAAAAAGGAATAGAACAAAATTGGGGGTAATTTTATGAAAAAAAAAAGATGAACAATAACCCAAAAAGTTCAGAAGTGGGGTCTCATTGACTGAGTAATTAAGTGAAAGGGGTTTTCCCTTTCGGGGGGGGGAAAAACATCTATTTACTTGGGTGATGAACTCGGGATCATTGGCTGGGAAAACTCGCTAAAAGGGTAATGGGGTAAAATCCGAGAAAACTGAAAATAAAAAGAGGCTTTTTAAAATTTGAATATTTTTGGGTTCGAGTGGGAGAGGTTCGAAGGGGGATCTTTAAAACCCAGTAGCCTAAGATGTTGGGCTGGGACTTAAATAGCCAAGGGAAAACCCCTCTTATTCCCCCTAAAAAAAAAAAAAGGGATTTATTAGTTAAATTTTAAACCCCAAAAAGGGAAATCCGAGGGGGGCCCCCTATGTTGGGGGATAACGTCTGTTAACTTGGGGGACGAACCCGGGGTTTTTCGATTAAAAAATTCGTTACATGGGTTAATTGGGCTAAGAAAAAGGGACTAAAAGGTTTAACTCCCAATCCAAAAAAAGGGGAAAAGATTCAGGAAATAAAGGGGGGGTTATGCCTGAGTTCTATGATTGTAAGTTGTTTTAACCTTTAGAATTTTTGGGTTTAAAAGATAAAGGGTAAGGGTTTCACTTACTTGGGGTTAATTCTAGAAAACTAATATTGGTATTTTAAAACAAGTGCTTAAAAAAAGATGGTGATAAGAAAGGCGAATTTTTGGGGAAAAAGGGGGGCTATTCCCGGTTTTTAAAATGGGGTTAATTTATTTAAAATTTTTTCATGGTTTTTTAAAAATTTTTGAGGAAATTGGGGGAAATTCCATATGTGTTTAATTTTCTTTAGGACAAACAAATTTCTTAAGTGTGGGGGGGAAAAATTTAAAAAATTTATTTTAAATCTTTTAATTGGAGTGATTAAGCAATTTTTTTAGATAAATTTGGGGGGGAAAATTTATAATTTATGTTTTTAAATGATTTTTTTATTTCATGTTTAGGGGTGGAAAAAAGGGGGAAATTTTATGATAAGTATTTTTAAATTTTAAGACGGGAATTTGGGGATTTAAAAACAAGTTAAAAAAAGGGGAAAGCTTTGAAGTTAAAGGGGAAATCAAAGGTTTTACAAACCCGCCCTTTGGGGGAAACAGGGATTAACCCGGGTTTGGATACTGCTCGTGTATCGAGTGTATCGGTGGAAGAAGAGTTTTCAGGGGCAGACAGTTCACGGTTGGAATACAACCCCCCGTTTAAACCAACCTTTCATAGTAACCCCATTGGGGGAGGAACCGGTTTAGTTAACACCCGTGTAATCAACCCTTTTTAAAAAGAACAAAAGACGGATATACAAGGCTATTGGGAATGGCCCTGTAGGATATTCGCCCAGGTTCAAATGCTCAGAGAGGGTACCGGTTTATCCCATACGCCCGGAGTATGCCGTGTGTCTTTCGGGAAAAAAAGATAAACTTCCCCCCAAAACCCCCATTTTAAATCTTTCGTCAATTTTTTAAGGATATTCCTACACGCTAGGGGAAAGTAACCCCAGGAAAAAAATTTGTCGTCTTTTAAAAAGAGAGAAGGAGTTTTTTTGAAGGGAGGGAAAAAAGTCTAGGAATTTTTGGGGGGAACAACAACAAATCAAAGGGGAATTTTTGAGCTTTAAATTTTTGAAAGGGGTTTTACAAAAAGGTTTGATTATTTTTGTTTTGTTATTCCTTGAGAACCAGTGTGGGTAATTTTTTTCATTCCCGAAACTTACCAAAGTCATAAATTTCTATGTAACTTGGGGGGGGTTTTTTGCAAAAAATTAAAGACTATTATGCGTCTCTGATTTCATCCCGGTTTTTTATATTATTGTTGTTTGATGTTTGGCCAGAATTGATTACATTTATTTCTGATAAGTTTATTTGGGGAAAAATTTTTATTTGAATAGATCATACCCTCTGATTGGGAAAAAACTTGTAAAGCAATCAGGGATAGGGAAAACATAAGTTTTCCCTTTTTTAGATTGGAAAATTAAAGATTTAATCTAATTGAGGGTTGTGGTTTAATTTATGGCCCAAATTTTGATTGTTGTTAATAAAAGAGGGATCTTTGTTAAAAAGGTTAGGTTTTGGGGTTAGTTTATTTTGGAAACATTAACTTAGTGTTAGATTTCCCCCGGATCAGGTTAATCAGTACCCTTAATTAGTTTTTAAGGATTTAAGGGTTTCATGTAATTTTTTGAGTAGTAAGAGTGGGGTACCGTTGGAACATTGAATTTTTTTAATTTTTAAATAAATTTTTTTATATCCCTTTGATTTTAAATTTTTATTATATAATTTAGTTTAATTTAAAGGTTTTTTGGTTTAAAACAATTCACGTCCCCCCCCCAAAAAATGCAGGGTTTAAAAAGTCGGTTTGAGGTTTGTATTAGTATTTGTAGATCTCTGGGGGAACGATATCCGTGCTTAAATCTATATTTCTGTAATCGATAGGTGGGACTTGCCTTAAATTTTCGCAAGGAAAAGTCGGAGTAAAAAGGTTTTTTAAATTTTTGTGATTTCGATTCAAATCAAAAGAGGGCACTGAAGAAGAAGATGGGGAAGAAAACTGTCAAAACCCAAGATTTACGATGGCCCTTTTAGGGGGTATTATGATGATTAGAAAGGGAAAAACATGGGGACAAAAAGGGGAAAAGTTACTTACCTATTTTTTGTGTTGCATAGGGTTTTGACTTTATCTCTAGATCCAGAGACATACAGAGGGGGGAAATTTTTCCACATACCCTTTGTAGATTTTAAGGTTTAACCCCTTTTTGTGCTATTCATTAATAGTGGTAGTTGCCTAATGTTATATTTGCTGCATTAGTAGTAATTTTTTTTTCAATTAGCCAATTTTGCCTTTCCCAGCCCCTTTTTAAGTTTTCATTGGTTGGATGATCGAGGTTGTCGGGATGTTACACCCGGGGTAAAGGGGCCCAAACAGTGTAAAAGAAAAATACCCGTGATGAGGGTTATCTGTGGGGTGTACCCTTTCCCATGTGCACCTTTACTTATTGTTTGGGTTGGGCCTTGGGGGTTTTTTATAGAAAGGTGTTTCATGATTTGGGTTTTAAAAAAACTTCATGTTTTGGGGAAAAGGTGGGAAAAAGATTGGGCTTAGGTTTTGTCTCCATTAAGGTGCGCTCTTTGGCCCCAAAAAACAAATTAGACATACCACTGGTTTTTCCAGAAGTCCCAAAAAAACGAGCAAACCAAACACTAAGTTTTTAATTAAGAGAAGATGCTTTAGATTTAAAGGCGAATCTTTCAGAGGCCCCGGGGGTTTATGGGAATCCATTCTTCGGGTTTTAAAAGAGGGGATCTTAACTTTGTGCATGGGGCCTAAACATCTAAATATTGGGGCCCCATTTTATCTAATAAAGTTTATTTTACACTTTAGCAGGGTACATTGTTTGGTTTATAAATGGGCTAAAAAACATGCCTAAGGATCAATTACGGGCATTTTTGGAGTTTCAAACCAAGGCTCACAAATTTTTCAATTTAAGTAAAAAAACTAGGGCCCCTTGAAGACCTTTGTATTTGTTTTTTTTTGCCCCATGAAAAAACCGGGGCATTTTTGTTTAAATTTTTTAATTGTAATTTTTTATCTTTTTGGGAAATGGCTAATAAGTGGGAACTTTGTAAATTTTTTTTTTTTGTTTTAAAACCCAAAAGGAGCAAGTATTTAAAAAAATTGTAACTAAGGGGTTTTTTGGGAGTTTTTAATAAATTTGGGTTAAAAAAACAAAAAGCCATAAGAGTCACCCTCTTGTTGGCATCTACTCTTATCAATTTTTTTAGAAATTATGGCGAGTTTAGCTTAGATTTCTTTTAAGTAATATCAAGATTTTTTAAGTTGGGATCCCATTTTTGCTAGTGTGTAATATTAGTGATAGTTTTTGTCTTTTTATGTGTTCTTTCACATTAAATTTTGGGTTCTTGCTTGGGGGTTACAAGCCAAATTTTTTGAGATTTGGGGAAATTTCATTGTTCCTTTGTAAATTTTTTAGTATTGGAATCCCCCTTTTAGTACTTCTTAAATTTTGGGTTTACACCCTTTGAGATTGGTTCCCTCCCTTTTAAAACAAAGTAAATTTTTAGTCCAATTGTTATTAGTGTGATTTTATTAATCATTTGTATCATTTTGCTTGTGAATTTGGATTCTTAAGCACTTCACCTAAGTTAGACATTAAAGTTAAGATACAGGGTTTTAAGAAAGTGAAAAAAGTCTTAATTTTGTGTAAGACCCCGGCCCCTAATGGGGCTTCGGGAAACCCTAAACCCCTGGTCTGGGGGGGTAAACCCTTTGGGGAAATTCACATCATTACTGAAAACTGGGTAAGATGCTAATTCATATGGTTGTTCATGCATAGATTTGATTTGATAACTTAAAATTTAAAAATTTCATATGTGTAAGTACATTGAGAGTATTACAAATTCATTTACTAAGTCGTAAATGTGCTCACCCTCCATAGATCATTTTTTCAGGTAAAAAAATTATGAAAGCCCTTTGGAAAAGGGTAAGATTTTACGTGTCAAGGTTTTTGCAAACCCAAAAACAAAGAAATAAAAATGGTGAATGTTAGATTTTTAGATTTAAAGTCACTTTTAGGCCTTGATGTAAAATATGTTTTATGAGACTTTGGGTTTTAATTTCCTTTTACTAAAATTGGGCGGGGAAATTAAAATCTCTACGATTTTGGTTGACAGTAGGGGTACAAAATCCCTTTGTTATATTTTATTATAAATTATATGTAATATGATTTAAACGTAAAAGTAATTTTAAATTTTTTAGAGTCTTATGATCTTTGGCTTGTTTAAAAACAATTTCATGTAAGGGGGCAAACGTGCCATGATAATTTTTAGCGGAAAAATTCTGGCCCCCCTTTTGGGGGTTTATTTCAAGGCTAAAGGGTTATCGAAAATTTAGCATAGATTTAGCGAAAACCCAAAATAGTGAAGGTTTTATCAAAACCCAGAATAGAAAGAAGATCGAAATACCCCTCAAAAATTTCCCAAAAGGGGCTCATGCAAGGACTTTAAAGGGGCTTTGATCATCTCATTAGTAAAAAAGTTTTTTTGGTAAAGTTGGAAAACAAGCAAAAGAAAAAAAATCTAGCTTAAAAAATTTTCAAAAATCATTTGCTTTTGTTTTTTTAACATAGAACCTGTATATTGTGAAGCACTTAAAGCAGTTCCTAATCAATGCAATGGGAAAAAAGGGGGAAATTTTAAACCCAAAAACAATTAAATAATTTTGTGGAAACTAATTCCAAGACTTTAAAAAAAAGTCTATTTAATTTGGGAAAAAAAGGGGTATTAAAAAAAAAAACCCGATAAAAATGGTAAAAAAGTTTGGAAAAAAAACAGACTAATTGCTAAAGGTTACTTACAAGAAGAAAGGTATAGAAAATGATTTAAAAAATACACAATGTAGCTAAATTAAAAAGTATTAAAATTGTTGCTTGCATGTGCTTGTTTTTAAGAAATTTTAAACTTTTTGGGAGGACATTAAAAGTGCAATTTAAATGGTTATATTTTAAAAAAGAAGTATATGTTTAACCCAAATTTTTGTTTTGAAGATCCTTTTAAAAAAAGATCATGCATTCAAGTTAAGAAAAAATTTTATTTCAAATTTAAAAAAAGGCACCCCAAAGCATAGTATGAAAAAGGTTTAAATGATTTTTTAAATTTTAAAAAAAAGGGTTTTTTTAAAAGAAAAAGTAGATACAAACCCTATTTGTAAAATACTTTGGTGGGTTTCTTAAACGTCTAAAAACTTGTTGATGAATTATTTTTGAAGCTACTAATGAAAAGTATTGTGAAGAATTTTCTAGATGGGGGGCAGGTAGAATTTAAAATGTCTATAATGGGGGAATTTAAAAATTTTTTCCTTTGGCTACAAAAAAAATAAATTTTTTGGGTGGATATTTGTTTATCAAGGAAAAAAAACACAAGGCAAATTCTGAAGTGCTTTGGGTTTTTAAAATATGGAAAATTAGCAGCCCCCTCCGATAAGTTCTTCAACAAAGGGTTTAAAATAAAATTTTAAAAAGGAAAAAAGGGAAATAAAAAAAATTTTTTAGGGTTTTAGAATTTGGGGTTATTATTTTTTTTTAACTAGATCTAGACTTGATATTTTTTTTCTCAAAAAGCAAATTTTTGCATGTTTTTAAAGTTTTCCAAATAAAAAAACACCCAACTACTTTAAGAGAATTTTTAAGTAATTTTTGGGTGAAACTATAAAATTGAGTATCTAGTACTTTTTAAAGTTTTAAAAATTTTTACTTAATTAAATACTCAAATGATTTATTTGTAATATGTAAAGTTTTATTAGCAAATTTCTTCTAGCCATGTCAATTTTTTAAGACACAGGTTGTTTCTTGGTCTTTTGAACCCAAACCTATCTCTACAAATTGTATCCTTTTTCATACCCTATTTTTTCTCATGTAACCTAAGAATTTAAAACATGGGAAAATTTACTTAGGTGAAGCAATTAAAACAATTTAAAAAGGAGGAATTTTCCATGTGTTTTTTTCCATTTAACTTACTCAATTTATCTTATTTTTATTCCCCCCTCAATCCCATTTCCCATTTACCCCAATTTTTATATTTACCTAGGAAAATGGGGTTAAAAATGATGTAAAAAAAACTAAGCTAAGAACCGATCTAAAAAAAGCCCTAAAATTCACGTAGGGCAAGCCCTTTTTTTTTCCCCCCATCCAAAAACTCCCTTTATTCCACCCTTTTCTTATCTAAATTTTGTTAAAAATTTTAAAAAAAAAAAAGCCAAGAACAAATGTTAGTAAACCCAAATAATTTAATTGGACTCAAAATTAGGTGAATCAAAGGATGAACAAATTTAATGGCATGAACCAAATTAGATGTATTACAATGGGGAAATTCCCAAAACCAATCAATTAAATAACAATTTCAAAATTCCCCAAACTCCAAAATTGGGGTTTTAATTTTAATAATGTGGAAAACCTTTAAATTTTGGTTTTGAAAGAAAAAAGTAGAAAAAACAACCCCAAATACACTAGTTATTTTCACATTAGGGGAAATTTTTAAAATTTATGAAAATTTGGAAAAAAATTTTTGGGTATAACAAAAAAAATTCCAAAACCCAAAATCACCACAATTTCCCAAAAAAATTGATAAGAGTGGATGCTAGCAAGAGGTAACTCTCCCCACACGGGCCAAAGTGTATATTTTATCAAATCACAAAAGGGTTTCCCTTAATTTAAAAATTTGTTAGAAAAATACTTATACTTCTCTTTTAGGGTTAAAAAAAAACTAAAAAATTACAAAAATTGCCACTAAGTAGCCGGTTCCAAAGATCAAATTTTCAAGTACAAAATAAAAAAATAAATGGCCGGGTTTTCATTTGCAAAATTAATTTTTCAAAAGGTCAAGGGGGTCGATTCTTCAATTTAAAATTTAACAAAATTTTTTGGGGGCCCGTTCTTCTTTGGTTTTTTGGGTTTGGTTATGAATAACCCAAAAAGCGAGCCTTTTGCGAGTTTTTCCATTACCCTATTTAAAAACGATAAGTAAAATTGTTGGAATCCATAACAAATAGTTTAAAAGAAAAAGAAGTTAGTATACAAAAAAATTTTTGGGGGGCGTTTGTTCAAAGAGGGCCCCCTTGCCCAAATTTTTTTAACTCCCTTTTGGGTTTTTGCCTTTGTGTTTGGTCTTTAGGGAATTTTTATTCCCATCATTATTTTTACCTTAACCTATCCTAATTTATCGTAAATTTCTTGTCTAAATTTGGGGAAAAAAATTGAAATTTAAAATGAAAATAATTTTAATCACATGGTTTCCCAAAAATTTTTGAAAAAAAACCCTGTGATCTTATCCTTTGCCCAAACAATTAAACCCTTTCCTTTATTCTAATTCATTTTAAGCCATTTTTTTCCTAATTAATTTACTTTTTCCCAAGGTTTTAATTGCTTCTTTAAATTAGCCCAAAAATTTCCTTCCCCCTTTGGGGTGGAAAAATGCCCTTTTATTATATACAAACAAAAACAAAACACTATAAAAAGGGAGATTAAAAAATATAATTAACCAAGGGAATTTCCCCCTTAAATTTGTTTCCTTTTCCCCATGCCAAACCCTACCTTTTCCAAACCCACCTTTTTTCACCCAATAAATACACTAAATGGGTAAAAAAACAAGCCCCCCCTCTTGCCCACACTTATCTTGAAAAACCCAAAAAAAAGTATGATGGGCCATTATTCCCGAATCAAAGTAAGAACTTCTAGTGAATTTTTAAAAAAAAAAATAACTAAAAACCCCAGCTTTTTTTATGCTTTTGGGGGCCTTTTCCTGGGTGTTTGAAGAAATTTGATCAAGAAAAGGGAATTTTTAAACCCCCTTAATTATTTTTTGTTTAAAAAGCCTTTAGGTTGGTTTTACCCAAAAATTCATCTTTTTAAAAGTTGTCCCTTCTATTGATATTCCACCTCAAAGGGAAACCTATTCCAAAATTTGTAAGACCTTTCCCCCTACTCCCTTTTCCTTTTGAATATTTTTTAAAATTTGGGGTATCGGGGAATATTTTAAAATATGAAATTTGAATTTCAATTAAAACAAAAATTCAAAGAAAAAGGGGGTTAAGGTCATTTTCCCAAACCTTTAGGGGGAAAATTTATTGTTCATGACCAAATTTTTTACCCCTACTTTGAACTTTTTTTTGGATTATTTTGGACCTATATTTTTTCCCTTTTCAAACAATACAAAATGATTCGAGGATCATTAGGTTTGGCTAAATTTTGTGTTCATTATTTATTTTGGATGCTTTCATCTGAAGCTGCAAGCAAAGAAAACATTTTTTTTTTTTTTGTTTGTCCCGAGCCCTTTGATAGAAGATCTTTCTTCTGCATAAAATATATTTTATATATATATATGTGTGGCATAAAAATTGTATAGCCAAATGTATGCAAGTACTTTGAAATTAGTTGCCGGATTTAAGGATTTCCAAAAGTCCTCAACTAGAGGTAAAAAGGAAGGTAAAATGGTTAGAATACCCTAGGACTTCATGTATTTTTTGGTTATTGTATGGATGTTTGACATAGTTTTTTCATGATTCATGCATTAAATAATAACTTACTTGTTTTGTTAAAAGGTGGTTTTGAATTGGGGTCTCATTAAGTTAGATTTAGTTACACCCCCAAAAGTTTACCATTTTTGCAAGCACTGTACTGTTTTCCCTTTAAAAGAACCTAATCAGTTTTAAGAATTTTAAAATAGTTATAAGGTGTAATACTCGAGAAAAATTTTATATATAGTGTATGTAATTAATAATAAAAAAAAATCTCTGTGGTAATACGGGAAATAAGAATTATGATAGGGGACAAAATGGTCATTTGTGACTTAGGTATATAAGTCCTTTTACCCGGGGTTTAAAATTTTTCCCTCATTTGAATACCTCGTAAAAACCCTAGATAACTCTATAGAAATTCGAAAAAAGAGGGGAAAAGGACAAGCAAGTGCTAGATTCACCAAATAATTTTGATCATTAAAATTTGTGTATTCAAAAAGCGGGAATAATGTATTGGGTCATTTACGATTAAATCAATCCATGATACGTAAGGGACGAAACAAGTGTTCACTTATCACAATAAAGATTTGGTAAGTAAATGTATCTACTGGTGTTTTTACATTATAAATTTTTATGTTGATAGATCAATTAGGTTGAATCAATTGAAATTGGGCTGAAGGAAGATTTACGAAATGTTCAAAATGAAAACACGGCCTTCCAACACAATTATATTGGAACCCATGTTGAAAAAACCAAAATGTTTTGGGGAT